>WNGS01158317.1:27029-47965 GCA_020271785.1 Procambarus virginalis
TGTAGAGTACCTGTTGTATAGCATGACTTGTAGAGTAACCTGTTGTATAGCATGACTTGTAGAGTAACCTGTTGTATAGCATGACTTGTAGAGTTACCTGTGTATAGCATGACTTGTAGAGTAACCTGTTGTATAGCATGACTTGTAGAGTAACCTGTTGTATAGCATGACTTGTAGAGTTACCTGTTGTATAGCATGACTTGTAGAGTAACCTGTTGTATAGCATGACTTGTAGAGTTACCTGTTGTATAGCATGACTTGTAGAGTAACCTGTTGTATAGCATGACTTGTAGAGTATCCTGTTGTATAGCATGACTTGTAGAGTAATGTGTTGTATAGCATGACTTGTAGAGTAACCTGTTGTATAGCATGACTTGTAGAGTATCCTGTTGTATTGCATGACTTGTAGAGTAACCTATTGTATAGCATGACTAATGAAGTCAATGGGAATAACCGGTAAAGTAGGACGCTGGATACTCAGTTTTCTGTCAAACAGGACTCAGCGAATAACGGTCAACCATATAAAATCTAGTCCAAGTGCAGTTAAAAGCTCTATACCTCAGGGTACAGTCCTTGCGCCGCTGCTTTTCCTTATTCTCATATCAGGTATAGACAAAATACAAGTCACAGCTTCGTATCATCCTTTGCAGACGACACAAAGAGCCAAAGCTCAACCCCCGCAAGCACAATTAGGTGAGTACACAAAAATCAGTATGAAAATTACCTCGGCTGAAGACATTGAAAAACTTCAAGCTGATATTAATAAAGTTTCCGACTGGGCATCAGAAAATAACATGATGTTTAACAGTGATAAATTCCAGGTACTCAGGTACGGTAAAAATGAGGACCTTAAACATAATACAGAGTACAAAACACAATCAAATGTACCCATAGTAGGAAAACCGCATGTAAAGGATTTGGGAATAATAATGTCTGACGACCTAACGTTTAGGGGAGCATAACCAAGCAAATATTGCGACAGCCAGAAAAATGATAGGATGGATTACGAGAACTTTCAAATCCAGGGATCCCATCACAATGGTTGTACTCTTCAAGTCACTTGTGTTGTCCCGTCTTGAGTACTGCTCAGCACTCACTTCCCCCTTCAGAGCAGGAGAGATTGCTGAAATAGAGGGAATACAGAGAACATATACGGCACACATAGACGAGGTAAAGCACCTAAATTATTGGGATCGTCTCAAAGCTCTCCAAATGTACTCACTAGAAAGAAGACGAGAGAGATATCAAATAATATACACCTGGAAGATACTGGAGGGCCAAGTACCAAATCTGCACAGTAAAATAACGACTTACTGGAGTGAACGATATGGAAGAAAATGCAGAATAGAACCAGTGAAGAGCAGAGGTGCCATAGGCACAATCAGAGAACACTGTATAAACATCAGAGGTCCGCGGTTGTTTAACGTCCTCCCAGCAAGCATAAGAAATATTGCCGGAACAACCGTGGACATCTTCAAGAGGAAACTAGATTTATTCCTCCAAGGAGTGCCGGACCAACCGGGCTGTGGTGGGTATGTGGGCCTGCGGGCCGCTCCAAGCAACAGCCTAGTGGACCAAACTCTCACAAGTCTAGCCTGGCCTCGGGCCGGGCTTGGGGAGTAGAAGAACTCCCAGAACCGCATCAACCAGGTATCAACCAGGTAACCAGGTAGAGTATCCTGTTGTATAGCATGACTTGTAGAGTAACCTGTTGTATAGCATGACTTGTAGAGTAACCTGTTGTATAGCATAACTTGTAGAGTAACCTGTTGTATAGCATGACTTGTAGAGTAACCTATTGTATAGCATGACTTGTAGAGTAACCTGTTGTATAGTATGACTTGTAGAGTATCCTGTTGTATAGCATGACTTGTAGAGTAACCTGTTGTATAGCATGACTTGTAGAGTAACCTATTGTATAGCATGACTTGTAGAGTATCCTGTTGTATATCATGACTTGTAGAGTAACCTATTGTATAGCATGACTTGTAGAGTAACCTATTGTATAGCATGACTTGTAGAGTATCCTGTTGAACAGCATGACTTGTAGAGTAACCTGTTGTATAGCATGACTTGTAGAGTAACTTATTGTATAGCATGACTTGTAGAGTAACCTGTTGTATAGCATGACTTGTAGATTTACCTGTTGTATAGCATGACTTGTAGAGTTACCTGTTGTATAGCATGACTTGTAGAGTTACTTGTTGTATAGCATGACTTGTAGAGTTACCTGTTGTATAGCATGACTTGTAGAGTAACCTGTTGTATAGCATGACTTGTAGATTTACCTGTTGTATAGCATGACTTGTAGAGTTACCTGTTGTATAGCATGACTTGTAGAGTTACCTGTTGTATAGCATGACTTGTAGAGTTACTTGTTGTATAGCGTGACTTGTAGAGTTACCTGTTGTATAGCGTGACTTGTAAAGTTACCTGTTGCATAGCATGACATGTAAAGTAACCTGTTGTATAGCATGACTTGTACAGTTACCTGTCGTATAGCATGACTTGTAGAGTAACTTGTTGTATAGCATGACTTGTAGAGTAACCTGTCGTATAGCATGACTTGTAGAGTAACTTGTTGTATAGCATGACTTGTAGAGTAACTTGTTGTATAGCATGACTTGTAGAGTAACTTGTTGTATAGCATGACTTGTAGAGTAACTTGTTGTATAGCATGACTTGTAGAGTAACTTGTTGTATAGCATGACTTGTAGAGTAACTTGTTGTATAGCATGACTTGTAGAGTAACCTGTTGTATAGCATGACTTGTAGAGTAACTTGTTGTATAGCATGACTTGTAGAGTAACCTGTTGTATAGCATGACTTGTAGAGTAACCTGTTGTATAGCATGACTTGTAGAGTAACCTGTTGTATAGCATGACTTGTAGAGTAACCTGTTGTATAGCATGACTTGTAGAGTAACCTGTTGTATAGCATGACTTGTAGAGTAACCTGTTGTATAGCATGACTTGTAGAGTAACTTGTTGTATAGCATGACTTGTACAGTTACCTGTTGTATAGCATGACTTGTAGCGTAACTTGTTGTATAGCATGACTTGTAGAGTAACTTGTTGTATAGCATGACTTGTAGAGTAACCTATTGTATAGCGTGACTTGTAGAGTAACCTGTTGTATAGCATGACTTGTAGAGGAACTTGTTGTATAGCATGACTTGTAGAGTAACTTGTTGTATAGCATGACTTGTAGAGTAACCTGTTGTATAGCATGACTTGTACAGTTACCTGTTGTATAGCATGACTTGTAGAGTAACTTGTTGTATAGCGTGACTTGTAGAGTAACTTGTTGTATAGCATGACTTGTAGAGTAACTTGTTGTATAGCATGACTTGTAGAGTAACTTGTTGTATAGCATGACTTGTAGAGTAACTTGTTGTATAGCATGACTTGTAGAGTAACTTGTTGTATAGCATGACTTGTAGAGTAACTTGTTGTATAGCATGACTTGTAGAGTAACTTGTTGTATAGCATGACTTGTACAGTTACCTGTTGTATAGCATGACTTGTAGAGTAACTTGTTGTATAGCATGACTTGTAGAGTTACCTGTTGTATAGCGTGACTTGTAGAGTAACCTGTTGTATAGCATGACTTGTAGAGTAACCTGTTGTATAGCATGACTTGTAGAGTAACCTGTTGTATAGCATGACTTGTAGAGTAACCTGTTGTATAGCATGACTTGTAGAGTAACTTGTTGTATAGCATGACTTGTAGAGTAACCTGTTGTATAGCATGACTTGTAGAGTAACCTGTTGTATAGCATGACTTGTAGAGTAACCTGTTGTATAGCATGACTTGTAGAGTAACCACAGTCGTATTAGGAAGAAGCGGCATGGTTGAGGCAGTTTGTATCTCTGAATAACATATTAGGTGGAAGGAAAGGGCCATCATTGACCAATGAGGGAGGAGCAAGGCCGTGACGCGTCACGAGCAGAGGCTCTGTGATTGGTGAAGACGTCACGAGCAGAAGCTCTGTGATTGGTGAAGACGTCACGAGCAGAGGCTCTGTGATTGGTGAAGACGTCACGAGCAGAAGCTCTGTGATTGGTGAAGACGTCACTTGTGAGTGTGAGGTTGGAGAGGTCACACACACAACTCGTCGCTACTTCAAGAAAGGTACAGTTCCAGCATCTTGGTGAAGGAAGTACCGTGAACCGTGACAGACAAGCTCTGCCAGGTAGAAGAGGGCGAGGGCGGAGGCAACCTCGAGTCTTTGGAGCCAAGAGTGAGGCTCAGAAGGCAGTGAGGGTGAAGGGGTACTCTAGTGTCCACCACCGTAAACCTACAATAGGTTTAGGTTGCCTCAGGTGAGTGTGAAGGGTGGGACAAAGTTGGTGCCTATGTCTGATCCCACCACACAGGTCAGGAAGAGAAAACTGGACAGTGGCAGTCGAGAGAGGAGTTGTGGACGACCTGGAGGAAGGTAGACACCAGGCGCCGTCTTGAGATGTGTTGTTAAGCGATTTATAAGTAATGGTGAAGACAAGCTAAGATTAATTAATTGGGACGTGATTCAAAATCAGTGTCACTAAGGACAACTCAAAATCAAAGTCTCAAAAGACTCAACTACAAGCAGGCAACCAGTGTGGGGCAACTTCACATCATTAGCATTAACAAAGCAACAAGTCACTGAGACTAAACACTTTGATCTCAAAAAAGTGTCAATTGGACTGACAAATTCATCATTCATTGCAACAGTCCGAAATGACTTGAAAAAATGACAAAGTCCCCAGAAAGGACAGATATATCCTGCCTCCTAACCACAAGCTCTACAAGCCAAAAAATATGCACTGATAACTTAAATACAGATCATCAACAAATACAGATAATGAACAAATACACATCAACAACAAATACAAATCTTCAACAAATACAGAACATCAATAAATACAGATCATCAACAAATACAGATAATGAACAAATACACATCAACAACAAATACAAATCTTCAACAAATACAGAACATCAATAAATACAGATCATCAACAAATACAGATAATGAACAAATACACATCAACAACAAATACAGATCTTCAACAAATACAGATCATCAATAAATACAGATCATCAACAAATACAGATCATCAACAAATACAGATCATCAACAAATACAGATCATGAACAAATACAGATCATCAACAAATACAGATCATCAACAAATACAGATCATTAACAAATACAGATCATCAACAAATACAGATCATCAACAAATACAGATCATCAACAAATACAGATCATCAATAAATACAGATCATCAACAAATACAGATCATCAACAAATACAGATCAACAACAAATACAGATCTTCAACAAATACAAATCAACAACAAATACAGATCATCAACAAATACAGATCATCAACAAATACAGATCATCAACAAATACAGATCATCAACAAATACAGATCATCAACAAATACAGATCATCAACAAATAATCACTATCTTACCTTACCCGACAAAGAATAAAAATTGTTGCAACTAGCTTATCAGATGACAACTTTCCCTCGTGTCTCTACCATGAACCCCAGACCAGTGAAGACAGGACGGTCACTGTAATCAGTAAGAGACACATTACCCAATAGTTCTCACCCAGCATCTGGAGAGGTGCTCTCGCTTGGTGACCAAAACAAAGTCAAAGACAGAACAACCCAAGACTTCCCTAGAGGTGGGTCCAGAGTCCTCCCCAGAGGTGGGTCCATAGTCTTTCCCAGAGGTGGGTCCATAGTCTTCCCCAGAGGTGGGTCCATAGTCTTCCCCAGAGGTGGGTCCATAGTCTTCCCCAGAGGTGGGTCCATAGTCTTCCCCAGAGGTGCGTCCATAGTCTTCCCCAGAGGTGGGTCCATAGTCTTCCCCAGAGGTGGGTCCATAATCTTCCCAGAGGTGAGTCCATAGTCTTCCCCAGAGGTGGGTCCATAGTCTTCCCCAGAGGTGGGTCCATAGTCTTCCCCAGAGGTGCGTCCATAGTCTTCCCAAAGGTGGGTCCATAGTCTTCCCCAAAGGTGGGTCCATAGTCTTCCCCAGAGGTGGGTCCATAGTCTTCCCCAGAGGTGGGTCCATAGTCTTCCCCAGAGGTGGGCCCATAGTCTTCCCCAGAGGTGGGTCCATAGTCTTCCCCAGAGATGCGTCCATAGTCTTCCCAGAGGTGGGTCCATAGTCTTCCCCAGAGGTGCGTCCATAGTCTTCCCCAGAGATGCGTCCATAGTCTTCCCCAGAGGTGGGTCCATAGTCTTCCCCAGAGGTGGGTCCATAGTCTTCCCCAGAGATGCGTCCATAGTCTTCCCCAGAGGTGGGTCCATAGTCTTCCCCAGAGGTGGGTCCATAGTCTTCCCCAGAGGTGGGTCCATAGTCTTCCCCAGAGGTGGGTCCATAGTCTTCCCCAGAGATGCGTCCATAGTCTTCCCCAGAGGTGGGTCCATAGTCTTCCCCAGAGGTGGGTCCATAGTCTTCCCCAGAGATGCGTCCATAGTCTTCCCCAGAGGTGGGTCCATAGTCTTCCCCAGAGGTGCGTAGCATTAGTGTCAAGGTTTGGTGAAATCTCTCCGAGACACTTTGACTGTGGATGATATCACTTGAAAATGTGTAATGTTAAGAGTGTAATGTTAGATTACCACACAACGTTTTACATTGTGAAGAACAGAAGTTGCTCCCGTTGTCCGACTGGATCACACGGGGCCGTCCGAATAAAGTGAAGAACTTTACTAAATGGGCGATGTGGGAACCGACCTGTGAGATTTAGATTTAATTTATAAGAATTTTGTAGAATTTATATTTACGTTAATGTATATATTTCGATAGAAATTTGTATGATGTTAAGTGGACTGTATTTCTGCAATAATCTCACAAATCGATCCAAACACATTAGGGGGGGTTTATATTGAATTTATATATATGCAGATAATCAAACTACAGTATTAAACTACATATATTAGTATGCATTTAGGAGGTTCCTTATCTTATTATACAGCAGGCTTAGTTCACCAGGTATAACTAGGATGTAGACACCAAATTATCCTATTTTGAGGCTACGGCTGCCGTCACCCAGTAACTGATGTACCAAGTCTTGCTTCCTCTTCTTATACCTGTCAAAGGTGCTAGCTGTGAAGCCAAAATCCAAATATATGACAGCTATATCAGAGAAAACACTGTATATTATATATGATAAGGACCATGGCTTAATTACCTTTAGTATGAGGCGAGTTCGTATTCTAACCGGTTCGCCCAATATCTACCTACATTAATGGCCAAAAATGATTAGATAAACGGGTTTTGGTAGAACACTTAGCTTGTTTATTGTTGACAGCGTGTTGATGATGGAAAACCTTTGGTTACCATAACACTTTGTCCAAGAGATATAATAGGAGCCGAATTTGCTCCCTGCGCCTCTGATCTTAACAACAATGGCTGACCACTCCCTACTACTGACGCCTTGGCACTTTGTCCAGATATCAGTAACTGATAGAATGGTCACATTTACTCTATTTTGATACTGAAAATTAAGTTAATTCAAATGAGGTGTTTTTATGATGGTAAAGTCCAAAGACTAATGTATTTAAGAATAATTCCCAACAATAGTTGGAGAATTTATAATAGTATGTGGCAATGATATCCCGTTTTCTATTGACGGAAAATTCCACTACAAGTTACATTTTCTATGGGTTAACTTGTGTATACAACGCAGCAGCAATATTATCTGCAATTGCATGTAATATTGTTAAATGGTGTCGGGTTTTCTGACAGGCAATGACAGTTTTAGTTCTGCAATTTCGTACTGGATATACCTCCGGAAATCAGGTTGTGGTACACATTATAGTGATAATGTTGAGATGACCGGATCTTGTCCATGGGGAGTGGTCCTACCCAGTCAATTACTATGTGGGACAAGGGTTCACGGGAGACCATAACTAGATGCAGGGAAGCTTTAGGAACAATTTGGCTTGGTCTACTCACTATTTGGCCAATCAAACAATAAGTTTTAATATCCTTTATTCTTGGTCAGAACAAATATATGGTAACTTTCAAGTACATCTCGCTAAACCCCTGATGACCACTAGGTCACCATGAGCAATCTGGAGGACTGTTCCCGATGTGCATCGCGGGTAACATGCTCCACAACATTCTCACATACTTTTTACGAGGGAGACCTTTGCTTTATATCCTCCCGTCAGAAGCTGATCCTGGAGGAAGTATCCAGTTCTCTCTCCAACACGTCAAACCGAGGATCGGCAAAACCAATTGTCAAGCTTGGGTCATCTTTTTGTAGTTGACACAATATATGAAATTCAAAATCAGTCATGGTAATGGAAGTAACTACAGGGGGTTTAAGGTAGGTATGGAATCACTAACACCAATGGTACAAAACCCAGGAGTATAAGGAGACTTTACATGGACCTGGACTAATGCCACAGGTTGGACTTAACACCCAATACCCTGGATCAGCATTACTTCATCCATATATATATCTCCGACCTTTGAAAGCATACTGGAATAAATCAATACATCTTGGTGAGGGGCATCCAGGTATGGGGAAAATCTAACAGGAATTTGTTTATTTATTTAACAATTACTAATTATTTATTTTATTAAATTATTTCTAGTTTATTTAGTAATTATTTATTTTCTATATAATGCTGACTGTTTATTCATATCTGTCCTGCTATGACCATCCCTTCACATTAAATAAACTCCCTGGGGAGTTTATTTAATTGCCTAATCGAAATTAATCGATAAGCATATTACTACAAATGATTATTCTACTATTAGTAAAACTGGTAGAGGATGAAATTAACTAATCTTAGCTGATATCGTAGAAGTTATTGCCTGGTTCAAGGTAATGGACGCGTCCTGCTCCAGTTATCTAGCATGGCTGGCCAGGTGGTTGGGAGCGTTGGTGCACGTCTCACGATCACCAGTTGTGGTGATACCAATACGTATAAGGCCTCATATAACATATTTAACTTTATAAACCGAAACCATATAACTCCCGAATGTTTAGCGTAGTCTTGCTGGAGTTTCTAGACTATAGTGTTGTCAGCAGTGTGACTAGCGGGAAGATTTCTTCTGCTGGTGTCAACGTGTGTTGAGGCCGGGCAGCGGGTTGTGTACAATGGCTTCTCCTCTCCCCCTCGGCACGAGAGACTCGCCTGGTTCAGTGTTTTATAATTTATGGTCGAGAGCACAAAAGAGCTTATTTTCTTAGTGATTTAATTATATTAAGACTTGGGGAACACTTTTTTTTTGTCTGTTTTGTTCTCCAGACTCTTATTTTAAGAATTAGTTAATATAAGTTTTATAGAAAATCAGAGATCGGGTGACGTGGCAAATTTCGAATTTTCTAATATATTTTACGATGTCTGAATTTCTTTGTATGCTTAACTACACTAATTTATGACTACTATTCTAATGATGCAACAACATTGTTGTATCATTAGATACAACAACATATAAGTAACGTCATACCCTTGGTGTTACTTATATGTCGGGAACTTCCGACACATGATGAGGGGTATCAGGGTGAGGGTATCAGGATGAGGGTGTCAGGGGTGAGGGTATCAGGGTGAGGGTATCAGGGTGAGGGTATCAGGGTGAGGGTATCAAAGTGAGGATATCAAGGTAACGGGTATCGGGTGAGGGTATCAGGGTGAAAGTATCAGGGTGAGGGTATCAGGGGTGAGAACAAGGACCTGAAGACAGCCACAACCTGCACTGGTCTCACAGGTCCAGCCTGGCCCGGGCCGGGCTTGGGGAGTAGAAGAACTCTCAGAACGCCATCGTCCAGGTTCACTCCATCTACTACAAAGGACACTCCAGCTGGAAGGCCTAAGTCAGGCAGGAAGCTCGGCTATTGTGCTTAACCGTCCCTTAACCGGGGTCCTGACGGCTGAGTGAACAGCGCTCGGGATTCGTAGCCCTAAGGTTCCGGGTTCGACCCCCGGTGGAGGCGGAAACAAATGGGCAGAGTTTCTTTCACCCTGATTCCCCTTTTCATCTAGTAGTAAATGTAATTTTTTTACATTATAAAATAAAATGTAAATTAATAGTAGTAAACGTTCTAATACGTCATAAACACGTTAAGCCAAGATGTAACAAGTAAATTACAAATTGTAACAAGCGGAAAATACAGACAGTTTCTACGGGATTAGACAGCTGCTACGGGCGGCTCCTTGGGATGTGTAACAAAAATGAGGCCTGGTCGAGGACTGGGCCTCGGGGACATGAGGACGAGTTGTCCTGGGAGGACGGCCGCTGCTTTAACCAGCCTAGTGTGAAGACGGGTTGTCTGGAAAGGACGGCCGCTGCTTTAACCAGCCTAGTGTGAGGACGGGTTGTCTGGAAAGGACGGCCGCTGCTTTAACCAGCCTAGTGTGAGGACGGGTTGTCTGGGAAGGACGGCCGCTGCTTTAACCAGCCTAGTGTGAGGACGGGTTGTCTGGGGAGGACAGCCGCTGCTTTAACCAGCCTAGTGTGAGGACGAGTTGTCTGGAAGGACGGCCGCTACTTTAACCAGCCTAGTGTGAGGACGGGTTGTCTGAGAAGGACGGCCGCTGCTTTAACCAGCCTAGTGTGAGGACGGGTTGTCTGAGAAGGACGGCCGCTGCTTTAACCAGCCTAGTGTGAGGACGAGTTGTCTGGGAAGGACGGCCGCTGCTTTAACCAGCCTAGTGTGAGGACGGGTTGTCTGGGGAGGATGGCCGCTGCTTTAACCAGCCTAGTGTGAGGACGAGTTGTCTGGGGAGAACGGCTGCTGCTTTAACCAGCCTAGTGTGAGGACGTGTGNTGAAGTATATTTCCATGTTGATATTCTTAAGTATATTTCCATGTTGATATTCATGCAGTACATTCCTATGTTGATATTCCTGAAGCACATTCCCATGTTGATATTCATGAAGCACATTCCCATGTTGATATTCATGAAGCACATTCCCATGTTGATACTCCTGAAGTACTTTCCATGTTGATATTCATGAAGCACATTCCTATGTTGATATTCATGAAGCACATTCCCATGTGATATTCCTGAAGTACATTTCCATGTTGATATTCCTGAAGTACATTCAAGAATATCTTCTCTTCCACATTAAAATATTCGGCTTTAATTTAATATATGTCATGCCTTTAAGGCCAGAAGAAACCCCTAATTATAAATAAACAAGTTGTAGCAAAATTATCATTCTCATGACTAACAAAACCGCAAAAAATCAATAAAATTCCTTTTATCATCGAGATCACCTCACACTTTCCAGTGTGATGAACGTGGTCCGAGAACAGTGTGACAACCAGTGTAGTCATCAGCGTGACAACCAGTGTAGTCATCAGTGTGACAACCAGTGCAGTCATCAGTGTGACAACCAGTGCAGTCATCAGTGTGACAACCTGTGTAGTCATCAGTGTGACAACCTGTGTAGTCATCAGTGTGACAACCTGTGTAGTCATCAGTGTGACAACCAGTGTAGTCATCAGTGTGACAACCAGTGCAGTCATCAGTGTGACAACCAGTGTAGTCATCAGTGTGACAACCTGTGTAGTCATCAGTGTGACAACCTGTGTAGTCATCAGTGTGACAACCAGTGCAGTCATCAGTGTGACAACCAGTGTAGTCATCAGTGTGACAACCTGTGTAGTCATCAGTGTGACAACCTGTGTAGTCATCAGTGTGACAACCAGTGTAGTCATCAGTGTGACAACCTGTGTAGTCATCAGTGTGACAACCTGTGCAGTCATCAGTGTGACAACCAGTGCAGTCATCAGTGTGACAACCAGTGTAGTCATCAGTGTGACAACCAGTGTAGTCATCAGTGTGACAACCTGTGTAGTCATCAGTGTGACAACCAGTGTAGTCATCAGTGTGACAACCTGTGTAGTCATCAGTGTGACAACCAGTGTAGTCATCAGCGTGACAACCAGTGCAGTCATCAGCGTGACAACCAGTGTAGTCATCAGTGTGACAACCAGTGCAGTCATCAGTGTGACAACCTGTGTAGTCATCAGTGTGACAACCAGTGTAGTCATCAGTGTGACAACCTGTGTAGTCATCAGTGTGACAACCTGTGTAGTCATCAGTGTGACAACCTGTGTAGTCATCAGTGTGACAACCTGTGTAGTCATTAGTGTGACAACCAGTGCAGTCATCAGTGTGACAACCTGTGTAGTCATCAGTGTGACAACCAGTGCAGTCATCAGTGTGACAACCTGTGTAGTCATCAGAGTGACAACCAGTGTAGTCATCAGAGTGACAACCAGTGTAGTCATCAGAGTGACAACCTGTGTAGTCCTCATTGTGACAACCAGTGTAGTCATCAGTGTGACAACCAGTGTAGTCATCAGTGTGACAACCTGTGTAGTCATCAGTGTGACAACCAGTGTAGTCATCAGAGTGACAACCTGTGTAGTCCTCATTGTGACAACCAGTGTAGTCATCAGTGTGACAACCAGTGTAGTCATCAGTGTGACAACCTGTGTAGTCCTCATTGTGACAACCAGTGTAGTCATTAGTGTGACAACCAGTGTAGTCATCAGTGTGACAACCTGTGTAGTCATCAGTGTGACAACCAGTGCAGTCATCAGTGTGACAACCAGTGTAGTCATCAGTGTGACAACCAGTGCAGTCATCAGTGTGACAGTGTAGTCATCAGTGTGACAGTGTAGTCATCAGTGTGACAACCAGTATAGTCATCAGTGTGACAACCAGTGTAGTCATCAGTGTGACAACCAGTGTAGTCATCAGTGTGACAACCTGTGTAGTCATCAGTGTGACAACCAGTGTAGTCATCAGTGTGACAACCTGTGTAGTCATCAGTGTGACAACCAGTGTAGTCATCAGTGTGACAACCAGTGTAGTCATCAGTGTGACAACCAGTGTAGTCATCAGTGTGACAGTGTAGTCATCAGTGTGACAGTGTAGTCATCAGTGTGACAACCAGTATAGTCATCAGTGTGACAACCAGTGTAGTCATCAGTGTGACAGTGTAGTCATCAGTGTGACAACCAGTGTAGTCATCAGTGTGACAACCAGTGTAGTCATCAGTGTGACAGTGTAGTCATCAGTGTGACAGTGTAGTCATCAGTGTGACAACCAGTGTAGTCATCAGTGTGACAACCAGTGTAGTCATCAGTGTGACAGTGTACTTATCAGTGTGACAACCAGTGTAGTCATCAGTGTGACAACCAGTGTAGTCATCAGTGTGACAGTGTACTTATCAGTGTGACAACCAGTGTAGTCATCAGTGTGACAGTGTACTTATCAGTGTGACAACCAGTGTAGTCATCAGTGTGACAACCTGTGTAGTCATCAGTGTGACAACCAGTGTAGTCATCAGTGTGACAGTGTACTTATCAGTGTGACAACCTGTGTAGTCATCAGTGTGACAACCTGTGTAGTCATCATTGTGACAACCTGTGTAGTCATCATTGTGACAACCTGTGTAGTCATCATTGTGACAACCTGTGTAGTCATCATTGTGACAACCTGTGTAGTCATCAGTGTGACAACCTGTGTAGTCATCAGTGTGACAACCAGTGTAGTCATCAGTGTGACAACCTGTGTAGTCATCAGTGTGACAACCTGTGCAGTCATCAGTGTGACAACCAGTGCAGTCATCAGTGTGACAACCAGTGTAGTCATCAGTGTGACAACCAGTGTAGTCATCAGTGTGACAACCTGTGTAGTCATCAGTGTGACAACCTGTGTAGTCATCAGTGTGACAGTGTAGTCATCAGTGTGACAGTGTAGTCATCAGTGTGACAGTGTAGTCATCAGTGTGACAGTGTAGTCATCAGTGTGACAACCTGTGTAGTCATCAGTGTGACAACCTGTGTAGTCATCAGTGTGACAACCTGTGTAGTCATCAGTGTGACAGTGTAGTCATCAGTGTGACAGTGTAGTCATCAGTGTGACAGTGTAGTCATCAGTGTGACAGTGTAGTCATCAGTGTGACCAGTGTAGTCATCAGTGTGACACCTGTGTAGTCATCAGTGTGACAGTGTAGTCATCAGTGTGACAGTGTAGTCATCAGTGTGACAGTGTAGTCATCAGTGTGACAGTGTAGTCATCAGTGTGACAGTGTAGTCATCAGTGTGACAGTGTAGTCATCAGTGTGACAGTGTAGTCATCAGTGTGACAGTGTAGTCATCAGTGTGACAGTGTAGTCATCAGGGTGACAGTGTAGTCATCAGTGTGACAGTGTAGTCATCAGTGTGACAGTGTAGTCATCAGTGTGACAGTGTAGTCATCAGTGTGACAGTGTAGTCATCAGTGTGACAGTGTAGTCATCAGTGTGACAGTGTAGTCATCAGTGTGACAGTGTAGTCATCAGTGTGACAGTGTAGTCATCAGTGTGACAGTGTAGTCATCAGTGTGACAGTGTAGTCATCAGTGTGACAGTGTAGTCATCAGTGTGACAGTGTAGTCATCAGTGTGACAGTGTAGTCATCAGGGTGACAGTGTAGTCATCAGTGTGACAGTGTAGTCATCAGTGTGACAGTGTAGTCATCAGGGTGACAGTGTAGTCATCAGTGTGACAGTGTAGTCATCAGTGTGACAGTGTAGTCATCAGTGTGACAGTGTAGTCATCAGTGTGACAGTGTAGTCATCAGTGTGACAACCAGTGTAGTCATCAGTGTGACAGTGTAGTCATCAGGTGACAACCTGTGTACTCCTTGCTACCATAATGTCACCAGTCACTGGTCCTGGCTACCATACTGTCACCAGTCACTGGTCCTGCTACCATACTCTCACCAGTCACTGGTCCTGGCTACCATACTGTCACCAGTCACTGGTCCTGGCTACCATACTGTCACCAGTCACTGGTCCTGGCTACCATACACTCACCAGTCACTGGTCCTGGCTACCATACTGTCACCAGTCACTGGTCCTGGCTACCATACACTCACCAGTCACTGGTCCTTGCTACCATACACTCACCAGTCACTGGTCCTGGCTACCATACTCTCACCAGTCACTGGTCCTGGCTACCATACTGTCACCAGTCACTGGTCCTGGCTACCATACTGTCACCAGTCACTGGTCCTGGCTACCATACTGTCACCAGTCACTGGTCCTGGCTACCATACTGTCACCAGTCACTGGTCCTGGCTACCATACTGTCACCAGTCACTGGTCCTTGCTACCATACACTCACCAGTCACTGGTCCTGGCTACCATACTGTCACCAGTCACTGGTCCTTGCTACCATACACTCACCAGTCACTGGTCCTGGCTACCATACTGTCACCAGTCACTGGTCCTGGCTACCATACTCTCACCAGTCACTGGTCCTGGCTACCATACTCTCACCAGTCACTGGTCCTGGCTACCATACTCACCAGTCACTGGTCCTTGCTACCATACACTCACCAGTCACTGGTCCTGGCTACCATACTGTCACCAGTCACTGGTCCTGGCTACCATACTCTCACCAGTCACTGGTCCTTGCTACCATACTGTCACCAGTCACTGGTCCTGGCTACCATACTGTCACCAGTCACTGGTCCTGGCTACCATACTCTCACCAGTCACTGGTCCTTGCTACCATACACTCACCAGTCACTGGTCCTGGCTACCATACTGTCACCAGTCACTGGTCCTGGCTACCATACTCTCACCAGTCACTGGTCCTTGCTACCATACACTCACCAGTCACTGGTCCTGGCTACCATACACTCACCAGTCACTGGTCCTGGCTACCATACTCTCACCAGTCACTGGTCCTGCTACCATACTGTCACCAGTCACTGGTCCTGGCTACCATACTGTCACCAGTCACTGGTCCTTGCTACCATACTCTCACCAGTCACTGGTCCTTGCTACCATACTGTCACCAGTCACTGGTCCTGGCTACCATACACTCACCAGTCACTGGTCCTGGCTACCATACACTCACCAGTCACTGGTCCTGGCTACCATACTGTCACCAGTCACTGGTCCTTGCTACCATACGTCACCAGTCACTGGTCCTGGCTACCATACTGTCACCAGTCACTGGTCCTGGCTACCATACACTCACCAGTCACTGGTCCTGGCTACCATACACTCACCAGTCACTGGTCCTGGCTACCATACACTCACCAGTCACTGGTCCTGGCTACCATACACTCACCAGTCACTGGTCCTGCTACCATACACTCACCAGTCACTGGTCCTGGCTACCATACACTCACCAGTCACTGGTCCTGGCTACCATACACTCACCAGTCACTGGTCCTGGCTACCATACTCACCAGTCACTGGTCCTTGCTACCATACTCACCAGTCACTGGTCCTGGCTACCATACACTCACCAGTCACTGGTCCTGGCTACCATACACTCACCAGTCACTGGTCCTGGCTACCATACACTCACCAGTCACTGGTCCTGGCTACCATACACTCACCAGTCACTGGTCCTGGCTACCATACACTCACCAGTCACTGGTCCTGGCTACCATACACTCACCAGTCACTGGTCCTGGCTACCATACACTCACCAGTCACTGGTCCTGGCTACCATACACTCACCAGTCACTGGTCCTGGCTACCATACACTCACCAGTCACTGGTCCTGGCTACCATACACTCACCAGTCACTGGTCCTGGCTACCATACACTCACCAGTCACTGGTCCTGGCTACCATACACTCACCAGTCACTGGTCCTGGCTACCATACACTCACCAGTCACTGGTCCTGGCTACCATACACTCACCAGTCACTGGTCCTGGCTACCATACACTCACCAGTCACTGGTCCTGGCTACCATACACTCACCAGTCACTGGTCCTGGCTACCATACACTCACCAGTCACTGGTCCTGGCTACCATACACTCACCAGTCACTGGTCCTGGCTACCATACACTCACCAGTCACTGGTCCTGGCTACCATACACTCACCAGTCACTGGTCCTGGCTACCATACTCTCACCAGTCACTGGTCCTGGCTACCATACACTCACCAGTCACTGGTCCTGGCTACCATACTCTCACCAGTCACTGGTCCTGGCTACCATACACTCACCAGTCACTGGTCCTGGCTACCATACACTCACCAGTCACTGGTCCTGGCTACCATACACTCTCACCAGTCACTGGTCCTGGCTACCATACACTCACCAGTCACTGGTCCTGGCTACCATACTCTCACCAGTCACTGGTCCTGGCTACCATACACTCACCAGTCACTGGTCCTGCTACCATACACTCACCAGTCACTGGTCCTGGCTACCATACTCTCACCAGTCACTGGTCCTGGCTACCATACACTCACCAGTCACTGGTCCTGGCTACCATACACTCACCAGTCACTGGTCCTGGCCATACACTCTCACAGTCACTGGTCCTGGCTACCATACACTCACCAGTCACTGGTCCTGGCTACCATACACTCACCAGTCACTGGTCCTGGCTACCATACTCACCAGTCACTGGTCCTGGCTACCATACACTCACCAGTCACTGGTCCTGGCTACCATACTCTCACCAGTCACTGGTCCTGGCTACCATACTGTCACCAGTCACTGGTCCTGGCTACCATACTCTCACCAGTCACTGGTCCTGGCTACCATACTCTCACCAGTCACTGGTCCTGGCTACCATACACTGTCACCAGTCACTGGTCCTGGCTACCATACTGTCACCAGTCACTGGTCCTGGCTACCATACTGTCACCAGTCACTGGTCCTGGCTACCATACTCTCACCAGTCACTGGTCCTGGCTACCATACTGTCACCAGTCACTGGTCCTGGCTACCATACACTCACCAGTCACTGGTCCTGGCTACCATACTGTCACCAGTCACTGGTCCTGGCTACCATACTGTCACCAGTCACTGGTCCTGGCTACCATACTGTCACCAGTCACTTTTCCTGGCTACCATACACTCACCAGTCACTGGTCCTGGCTACCATACTGTCACCAGTCACTGGTCCTGGCTACCATACTGTCACCAGTCACTGGTCCTTGCTACCATATTGTCACCAGTCACTGGTCCTGGCTACCATACTGTCACCAGTCACTTGTCCTGGCTACCATACACTCACCAGTCACTGGTCCTGGCTACCATACTGTCACCAGTCACTGGTCCTGGCTACCATACTGTCACCAGTCACTGGTCCTTGCTACCATACTGTCACCAGTCACTGGTCCTGGCTACCATACTGTCACCAGTCACTTGTCCTGGCTACCATACACTCACCAGTCACTGGTCCTGGCTACCATACTGTCACCAGTCACTGGTCCTGGCTACCATACTCTCACCAGTCACTGGTCCTTGCTACCATACTGTCACCAGTCACTGGTCCTGGCTACCATACTGTCACCAGTCACTTGTCCTGGCTACCATACACTCACCAGTCACTGGTCCTGGCTACCATACTGTCACCAGTCACTGGTCCTGGCTACCATACTCTCACCAGTCACTGGTCCTGGCTACCATACTCTCACCAGTCACTGGTCCTGGCTACCATACTGCAGCATCTTCAACACGCCATAAGAGGTGTTGTGAACCTCCAGTAGTGTCAGGGCCTTAATGCCACCTCGGGTGGGAAGTATTCCCCGTCCAGAGGACATGTTGACTGAAGCCTCTTGTATAGCATGACTTGTAGAGTAACCTGTTGTATAGCATGACTTGTAGAGTAACCTGTTGTATAGCATGACTTGTAGAGTAACCTGTTGTATAGCATGACTTGTAGAGTTACCTGTTGTATAGCATGACTTGTAGAGTAAGCTGTTGTATAGCATGACTTGTAGAGTTACCTGTTGTATAGCATGACTTGTAGAGTTACCTGTTGTATAGCATGACTTGTAGAGTAACCTGTTGTATAGCATGACTTGTAGAGTATCCTGTTGTATAGCATGACTTGTAGAGTAATGTGTTGTATAGCATGACTTGTAGAGTAACCTGTTGTATAGCATGACTTGTAGAGTATCCTGTTGTATAGCATGACTTGTAGAGTTACCTGTTGTATAGCATGACTTGTAGAGTAACCTGTTGTATAGCATGACTTGTAGAGTATCCTGTTGTATAGCATGACTTGTAGAGTAATGTGTTGTATAGCATGACTTGTAGAGTAACCTGTTGTATAGCATGACTTGTAGAGTATCCTGTTGTATTGCATGACTTGTAGAGTAACCTATTGTATAGCATGACTAATGAAGTCAATGGGAATAACCGGTAAAGTAGGACGCTGGATACTCAGTTTTCTGTCAAACAGGACTCAGCGAATAACGGTCAACCATATAAAATCTAGTCCAAGTGCAGTTAAAAGCTCTGTACCTCAGGGTACAGTCCTTGCACCGCTGCTTTTCCTTATTCTCATATCAGGTATAGACAAAAATACAAGTCACAGCTTCGTATCATCCTTTGCAGACGACACAAAGAGCCAAAGCTCAACCCCCGCAAGCACAATTAGGTGAGTACACAAAAATCAGTATGAAAATTACCTCGGCTGAAGACATTGAAAAACTTCAAGCTGATATTAATAAAGTTTCCGACTGGGCATCAGAAAATAACATGATGTTTAACAGTGATAAATTCCAGGTACTCAGGTACGGTAAAAATGAGGACCTTAAACATAATACAGAGTACAAAACACAATCAAATGTACCCATAGTAGGAAAACCGCATGTAAAGGATTTGGGAATAATAATGTCTGACGACCTAACGTTTAGGGAGCATAACCAAGCAAATATTGCGACAGCCAGAAAAATGATAGGATGGATTACGAGAACTTTCAAATCCAGGGATCCCATCACAATGGTTGTACTCTTCAAGTCACTTGTGCTGTCCCGTCTTGAGTACTGCTCAGCACTCACTTCCCCCTTCAGAGCAGGAGAGATTGCTGAAATAGAGGGAATACAGAGAACATATACGGCACGCATAGACGAGGTAAAGCACCTAAATTATTGGGATCGTCTCAAAGCTCTCCAAATGTACTCATTAGAAAGAAGACGAGAGAGATATCAAATAATATACACATGGAAGATACAGGAGGGCCAAGTACCAAATCTGCACAGTAAAATAACGACGTACTGGAGTGAACGATATGGAAGAAAATGCAGAATAGAACCAGTGAAGAGCAGAGGTGCCATAGGCACAATCAGAGAACACTGTATAAACATCAGAGGTCCGCGGTTGTTTAACGTCCTCCCAGCAAGCATAAGAAATATTGCCGGAACAACCGTGGACATCTTCAAGAGGAAACTAGATTTATTCCTCCAAGGAGTGCCGGACCAACCGGGCTGTGGTGGGTATGTGGGCCTGCGGGCCGCTCCAAGCAACAGCCTAGTGGACCAAACTCTCACAAGTCAAGCATGGCCTCGGGCCGGGCTTGGGGAGTAGAAGAACTCCCAGAACCGCATCAACCAGGTATCAACCAGGTAACCAGGTAGAGTATCCTGTTGTATAGCATGACTTGTAGAGTAACTTGTTGTATAGCGTGACTTGTAGAGTAACCTGTTGTATAGCATGACTTGTAGAGTAACTTGTTGTATAGCGTGACTTGTAGAGTAACCTGTTGTATAGCATGACTTGTAGAGTAACTTGTTGTATAGCATGACTTGTAAAGTAACCTGTTGTATAGCATGACTTGTAGAGTAACCTGTTGTATAGCATGACTTGTAGAGTAACCTGTTGTATAGCATGACTTGTAGAGTAACCTGTTGTATAGCATGACTTGTAGAGTAACCTGTTGTATAGCATGACTTGTAGAGTAACCTGTTGTATAGCGTGACTGTAGAGTAACCTGTTGTATAGCATGACTTGTAGAGTAACCTGTTGTATAGCGTGACTTGTAGAGTAACCTGTTGTATAGCATGACTTGTAGAGTAACCTGTTGTATAGCGTGACTTGTAGAGTAACCTGTTGTATAGCATGACTTGTAGAGTAACCTGTTGTATAGCATGACTTGTAGAGTAACCTGTTGTATAGCATGACTTGTAGAGTAACCTGTT
>WNGS01158317.1:50008-68480 GCA_020271785.1 Procambarus virginalis
GTTGGGGGTAAAAATAACCAGGCATCTCTTTGTTCATGTTGGGTGGGACATATTATGAGTATTATCCCCTTCAAGGAACAATAAATTTCATCCGGAAAATGCTTACTTTATACAGGTTTTATACCTAACATTGTTTGCGATAAATTGACATTGCCATTCATGCACAGATCTTAAATTTTAATGGAACGAGCTATTATCTGATCTTTTAGTGTGTGGGGGTGCGTTACCTAGAGTGGAGAGAGTGAGAAAAGAGGGACCGAGAGAGGAGGAAGATGAGAGAGAAGAGAGGGAGAGAGAGATAGAGACTGGAGGGAGAAGAGAGAGAGAGAGGACGGAGAGAGGAGAGAGAGAAGACGAGAGATGAGAGCAGAGAGGAGAGAGAGAGAGACGAGAGAGAGCGAGGAGCACCAGAGACACGACAGACAGACCGAAACGACAGACAGACAGACAGGACAGATAGACAGACAGACAGACAGGACAGACAGAGACGGAGAGGGAGACTGAGAGAGAGGAGAAGAGAGGAGGAGAGAGAGAGAGAGAGGAGAGATGAGAGGAGAGGAGAGAGAGAGAGAGAGAGAGAGGAGAGAGAGAGAGAGAGAAAGAGAGTGAGAGAAAGAGAGAGAGAGCGATGAGAGAGAGAGGAGAGGAGTAGAGAGAGAGAGACAGAGAGAGAGAGAGGCGAGGAGAGGAGAGAGAGAGAGGAGAGAGAGAGAGAGAGAGAGGAGAGAGGAGGAGAGAGAGAGAGAGAGAGAGAGCGTGCAGAAGATGAGAAGTCTCTCAGGTGTTGGAGTTAGTGTTCCTTGCCGTCAACAGATGGTGCTGGGTGACCAGTACACACATCTCACTCACCAGCCGCCACCGCGGCCGCAGCTGCCTGTCAGCTGCACTGATATATGTTGCAGTATTCCTGAAGAACATTCCCATGTTGATATTCTTAAGTATATTTCCATGTTGATATTCATGCAGTACATTCCTATGTTGATATTCATGAAGTACATTCCCATGTTGATATTCATGAAGCATATTCCTATGTTGATATTCATGAAGCACATTCCCATGTTGATATTCCTGAAGCACATTCCCATGTTGATATTCCTGAAGCACATTCCCATGTTGATATTCATGAAGCATATTCCTATGTTGATATTCATGAAGCACATTCCCATGTTGATATTCCTGAAGCACATTCCCATGTTGATATTCCTGAAGCACATTCCCATGTTGATATTCCTGAAGCACATTCCCATGTTGATATTCCTGAAGCACATTCCCATGTTGATATTCCTGAAGCACATTCCCATGTTGATATTCATGAAGTACATTCCCATGTTGATATTCATGAAGTACATTTCCATGTTGATATTCCTGAAGTACATTCCCATGTTGATATTCCTGAAGCACATTCCCATGTTGATATTCCTGAAGCACATTCCCATGTTGATATTCCTGAAGTACATTCCCATGTTGATATTCCTGAAGTACATTCCCATGTTGATATTCATGAAGTACATTTCCATGTTGATATTCCTGAAGCACATTCCCACGTTGATATTCATGAAGTACATTCCCATGTTGATATTCCTGAAGTACATTCCCATGTTGATATTCCTGAAGTACATTCCCATGTTGATATTCATGAAGTACATTCCCATGTTGATATTCCTGAAGTACATTCCCATGTTGATATTCATGAAGCACATTCCCATGTTGATATTCATGAAGCACATTCCGATGTTGATATTCATGAAGCACATTCCCATGTTGATATTCATGAAGTACATTCCCATGTTGATATTCCTGAAGTACATTCCTATGTTGATATTCATGAAGCACATTCCCATGTTGATATTCATGAAGCACATTCCTATGTTGATATTCATGAAGCACATTCCCATGTTGATATTCATGAAGTACATTCCCATGTTGATATTCATGAAGCACATTCCCATGTTGATATTCATGAAGTACATTCCCATGTTGATATTCCTGAAGCACATTCCCGTGTTGATATTCCTGAAGTACATTCCCATGTTGATATTCCTGAAGTACATTCCCATGTTGATATTCATGAAGCACATTCCCATGTTGATATTCATGAAGCACATTCCTATGTTGATATTCATGAAGCACATTCCCATGTTGATATTCATGAAGTACATTCAAGAATATCTTCTCTTCCACATTAAAATATTCGGCTTTAATTTAATATATGTTATGCCTTTAAGGCCAGAAGAAACCCCCTAATTATAAATAAACAAGTTGTAGCAAAATTATCATTCTCATGACTAACAAAACCGCAAAAAATCAATAAAATTCCTTTTATCGTCGAGATCACCTCACACTTTCCAGTGTGATGAACCTGGTCCGAGAACAGTGTGACAACCAGTGTAGTCATCAGCGTGACAACCAGTGCAGTCATCAGTGTGACAACCAGTGCAGTCATCAGTGTGACAACCTGTGTAGTCATCAGTGTGACAACCAGTGCAGTCATCAGTGTGACAACCTGTGTAGTCATCAGCGTGACAACCAGTGTAGTCATCAGTGTGACAACCTGTGTAGTCATCAGTGTGACAACCTGTGTAGTCATCAGTGTGACAACCAGTGTAGTCATCAGTGTGACAACCAGTGTAGTCATCAGTGTGACAACCTGTGTAGTCATCAGTGTGACAACCAGTGTAGTCATCAGTGTGACAACCAGTGTAGTCATCAGTGTGACAACCTGTGTAGTCATCAGTGTGACAACCAGTATAGTCATCAGTGTGACAGTGTAGTTATCAGTGTGACAACCAGTGTAGTCATCATTGTGACAACCTCTGTAGTCATCATTGTGACAACCTCTGTAGTCATCATTGTGACAACCAGTGTAGTCATCAGTGTGACAACCTCTGTAGTCATCATTGTGACAACCTGTGTAGTCATCAGTGAGACAACCAGTGAAGTCATCAGTGTGACAACCAGTGTAGTCATCAGTGTGACAACCTGTGTAGTCATCAGTGTGACAACCTGTGTAGTCATCAGTGTGACAACCAGTGTAGTCATCAGTGTGACAACCTGTGTAGTCATCATTGTGACAACCTCTGTAGTCATCATTGTGACAACCTCTGTAGTCATCATTGTGACAACCTCTGTAGTCATCATTGTGACAACCAGTGTAGTCATCAGTGTGACAACCTCTGTAGTCATCATTGTGACAACCTCTGTAGTCATCAGTGTGACAGTGTAGTCATCAGTGAGACAACCAGTGAAGTCATCAGTGTGACAACCAGTGTAGTCATCAGTGTGACAACCAGTGTAGTCATCAGTGTGACAACCAGTGTAGTCATCAGTGTGACAACCTGTGTAGTCATCAGTATGACAACCTGTGTAGTCATCAGTATGACAACCAGTGTAGTCATCAGTGTGACAACCAGTGTAGTCATCAGTGTGACAACCTGTGTAGTCATCAGTGTGACAACCAGTGTAGTCATCAGTGTGACAACCAGTGTAGTCATCAGTGTGACAACCTGTGTAGTCATCAGTATGACAACCAGTGTAGTCATCAGTGTGACAGTGTAGTCATCAGTGTGAAAACCAGTGTAGTCATCAGTGTGACAACCAGTGTAGTCATCAGTGTGACAACCAGTGTAGTCATCAGTGTGGCAACCTGTGTAGTCATCAGTGTGACAACCAGTGTAGTCATCAGTGTGACAACCTGTGTAGTCATCAGTGTGACAGTGTAGTCATCAGTGTGACAACCTGTGTAATCATCAGTGTGACAACCTGTGTAGTCATCAGTGTGACAACCTGTGTAGTCATCAGTGTGACAACCTGTGTAGTCATCAGTGTGACAACCTGTGTAGTCATCAGTGTGACAGCGTAGTCATCAGTGTGACAGCGTAGTCATCAGTGTGACAGTGTAGTCATCAGTGTGACAGTGTAGTCATCAGTGTGACAACCTGTGTAGTCATCATTGTGACAACCTGTGTAGTCATCAGTGTGACAACCAGTGTAGTCATCAGTGTGACAACCAGTGTAGTCATCAGTGTGACAGTGTAGTCATCAGTGTGACAGTGTAGTCATCAGTGTGACAACCTGTGTAGTCATCAGTGTGACAACCTGTGTAGTCATCAGTGTGACAACCTGTGTAGTCATCAGTGTGACAGCGTAGTCATCAGTGTGACAGCGTAGTCATCAGTGTGACAGTGTAGTCATCAGTGTGACAGTGTAGTCATCAGTGTGACAGTGTAGTCATCAGTGAGACAACCTGTGTAGTCATCATTGTGACAACCTGTGTAGTCATCATTGTGACAACCAGTGTAGTCATCAGTGTGACAACCAGTGTAGTCATCAGTGTGACAACCTTGTAGTCATCAGTGTGACAACCTGTGTAGTCATCAGTGTGACAACCAGTGTAGTCATCAGTGTGACAGTGTAGTCATCAGTGTGACAACCTGTGTAGTCATCAGTGTGACAACCAGTGTAGTCATCATTGTGACAACCAGTGTAGTCATCAGTGTGACAACCAGTGTAGTCATCAGTGTGACAACCAGTGTAGTCATCAGTGTGACAACCTGTGTAGTCATCAGTGTGACAACCTGTGTAGTCATCAGTGTGACAACCTGTGTAGTCATCATTGTGACAACCAGTGTAGTCATCAGTGTGACAACCAGTGAAGTCATCAGTGTGACAACCAGTGTAGTCATCAGTGTGACAACCTGTGTAGTCATCAGTGTGACAACCAGTGAAGTCATCAGTGTGACAACCAGTGTAGTCATCAGTGTGACAACCTGTGTAGTCATCAGTGTGACAACCTGTGTAGTCCTTGCTACCATACACTCACCAGTCACTGGTCCTTGCTACCATACACTCACCAGTCACTGGTCCTGCTACCATACACTCACCAGTCACTGGTCCTGGCTACCATACACTCACCAGTCACTGGTCCTGGCTACCATACTCTCACCAGTCACTGGTCCTGGCTACCATACTGTCACCAGTCACTGGTCCTTGCTACTATACACTCACCAGTCACTGGTCCTGGCTACCATACTCTCACCAGTCACTGGTCCTTGCTACCATACTCTCACCAGTCACTGGTCCTGGCTACCATACACTCTCCAGTCACTGGTCCTTGCTACCATACTGTCACCAGTCACTGGTCCTGGCTACCATACACTCACCAGTCACTGGTCCTTGCTACCATACTGTCACCAGTCACTGGTCCTGGCTACCATACACTCACCAGTCACTGGTCCTTGCTACCATACTGTCACCAGTCACTGATCCTTGCTACCATACTCTCCAGTCACTGGTCCTTGCTACCATACTGTCACCAGTCACTGGTCCTTGCTACCGTACTGTCACCAGTCACTGGTCCTTGCTAGCATACACTCTCCAGTCACTGGTCCTGGCTACCATACACTCTCCAGTCACTGGTCCTGGCTACCATACTCTCACCAGTCACTGGTCCTTGCTACCATACACTCACCAGTCACTGGTCCTTGCTACCATACTGTCACCAGTCACTGGTCCTTGCCACCATACACTCTCCAGTCACTTGTCCTGGCTACCATACACTCTCCAGTCACTGGTCCTTGCTACCATACTGTCACCAGTCACTGGTCCTTGCTACCATACTCTCACCAGTCACTGGTCCTTGCTACCATACTCTCACCAGTCACTGATCCTTGCTACCATACACTCACCAGTCACTGGTCCTTACTACCATACACTCACCAGTCACTGGTCCTTGCTACCATACACTCTCCAGTCACTGGTCCTGGCTACCATACTCTCACCAGTCACTGGTCCTTGCTACCATACACTCACCAGTCACTGGTCCTTGCTACCATACACTCACCAGTCACTGGTCCTGGCTACCATACTGTCACCAGTCACTGATCCTTGCTACCATACTCTCCAGTCACTGGTCCTTGCTACCATACTGTCACCAGTCACTGGTCCTTGCTACCATACTGTCACCAGTCACTGGTCCTTGCTACCATACACTCACCAGTCACTGGTCCTGGCTACCATACTGTCACCAGTCACTGGTCCTTGCTACCATACACTCACCAGTCACTGGTCCTGGCTACCATACACTCACCAGTCACTGGTCCTGGCTACCATACTGTCACCAGTCACTGGTCCTTGCTACCATACTGTCACCAGTCACTGGTCCTTGCTACCATACTGTCACCAGTCACTGGTCCTGGCTACCATACACTCACCAGTCACTGGTCCTTGCTACCATACACTCTCCAGTCACTGATCCTTGCTACCATACACTCTCCAGTCACTGGTCCTTGCTACCATACACTCACCAGTCACTGGTCCTGGCTACCATACACTCACCAGTCACTGGTCCTTGCTACCATACACTCTCACCAGTCACTGGTCCTTGCTACCATACACTCACCAGTCACTGGTCCTTGCTATCATACACTCACCAGTCACTGGTCCTTGCTACCATACACTCACCAGTCACTGGTCCTGGCTACCATACACTCACCAGTCACTGGTCCTTGCTACCATACACTCTCCAGTCACTGATCCTTGCTACCATACACTCACCAGTCACTGGTCCTTGCTATCATACACTCACCAGTCACTGGTCTTTGCTACCATACACTCTCCAGTCACTGGTCCTGGCTACCATACACTCTCCAGTCACTGATCCTTGCTCCCATACACTCTCCAGTCACTGATCCTTGCTACCATACACTCACCAGTCACTGGTCCTTGCTACCATACTGTCACCAGTCACTGGTCCTGGCTACCATACACTCACCAGTCACTGGTCCTGGCTACCATACACTCACCAGTCACTGGTCCTTGCTACCATACACTCTCCAGTCACTGGTCCTGGCTACCATACTGTCACCAGTCACTGGTCCTTGCTACCATACACTCACCAGTCACTGGTCCTTGCTACCATACACTCACCAGTCACTGGTCCTGGCTACCATACTGTCACCAGTCACTGATCCTTGCTACCATACTCTCCAGTCACTGGTCCTTGCTACCATACTGTCACCAGTCACTGGTCCTTGCTACCATACTGTCACCAGTCACTGGTCCTTGCTACCATACACTCACCAGTCACTGGTCCTGGCTACCATACTGTCACCAGTCACTGGTCCTTGCTACCATACACTCACCAGTCACTGGTCCTGGCTACCATACACTCACCAGTCACTGGTCCTGGCTACCATACTGTCACCAGTCACTGGTCCTTGCTACCATACTGTCACCAGTCACTGGTCCTTGCTACCATACTGTCACCAGTCACTGGTCCTGGCTACCATACACTCACCAGTCACTGGTCCTTGCTACCATACACTCTCCAGTCACTGATCCTTGCTACCATACACTCTCCAGTCACTGGTCCTTGCTACCATACACTCACCAGTCACTGGTCCTGGCTACCATACACTCACCAGTCACTGGTCCTTGCTACCATACACTCTCACCAGTCACTGGTCCTTGCTACCATACACTCACCAGTCACTGGTCCTTGCTATCATACACTCACCAGTCACTGGTCCTTGCTACCATACACTCACCAGTCACTGGTCCTGGCTACCATACACTCACCAGTCACTGGTCCTTGCTACCATACACTCTCCAGTCACTGATCCTTGCTACCATACACTCACCAGTCACTGGTCCTTGCTATCATACACTCACCAGTCACTGGTCTTTGCTACCATACACTCTCCAGTCACTGGTCCTGGCTACCATACACTCTCCAGTCACTGATCCTTGCTCCCATACACTCTCCAGTCACTGATCCTTGCTACCATACACTCACCAGTCACTGGTCCTTGCTACCATACTGTCACCAGTCACTGGTCCTGGCTACCATACACTCACCAGTCACTGGTCCTGGCTACCATACACTCACCAGTCACTGGTCCTTGCTACCATACACTCTCCAGTCACTGGTCCTTGCTACCATACACTCACCAGTCACTGGTCCTTGCTACCATACTGTCACCAGTCACTGGTCCTGGCTACCATACACTCACCAGTCACTGGTCCTGGCTACCATACACTCACCAGTCACTGGTCCTTGCTACCATACTGTCACCAGTCACTGATCCTTGCTACCATACACTCTCCAGTCACTGATCCTTGCTACCATACACTCACCAGTCACTGGTCCTTGCTACCATACACTCTCCAGTCACTGGTCCTTGCTACCATACACTCACCAGTCACTGGTCCTGGCTACCATACTGTCACCAGTCACTGGTCCTGGCTACCATACACTCACCAGTCACTGGTCCTGGCTACCATACACTCACCAGTCACTGGTCCTGGCTACCATACTGTCACCAGTCACTGGTCCTTGCTACCATACACTCACCAGTCACTGGTCCTGGCTACCATACACTCACCAGTCACTGGTCCTTGCTACCATACACTCACCAGTCACTGGTCCTTGCTACCATACTCTCACCAGTCACTGGTCCTTGCTACCATACACTCTCCAGTCACTGGTCCTGGCTACCATACTGTCACCAGTCACTGGTCCTGGCTACCATACTCTCACCAGTCACTGGTCCTGGCTACCATACACTCACCAGTCACTGGTCCTTGCTACCATACACTCACCAGTCACTGGTCCTGGCTACCATACTCTCACCAGTCACTGGTCCTTGCTACCATACACTCACCAGTCACTGGTCCTTGCTACCATACACTCACCAGTCACTGGTCCTTGCTACCATACACTCACCAGTCACTGGTCCTTGCTACCATACTGTCACCAGTCACTGGTCCTTGCTACCATACACTCACCAGTCACTGGTCCTTGCTACCATACTGTCACCAGTCACTGGTCCTGGCTACCATACACTCACCAGTCACTGGTCCTGGCTACCATACTCTCACCAGTCACTGGTCCTTGCTACCATACACTCACCAGTCACTGGTCCTTGCTACCATACACTCACCAGTCACTGGTCCTTGCTACCATACACTCACCAGTCACTGGTCCTTGCTACCATACACTCACCAGTCACTGGTCCTTGCTACCATACACTCACCAGTCACTGGTCCTTGCTACCATACACTCACCAGTCACTGGTCCTTGCTACCATACACTCACCAGTCACTGGTCCTTGCTACCATACACTCACCAGTCACTGGTCCTTGCTACCATACACTCACCAGTCACTGATCCTTGCTACCATACACTCTCCAGTCACTGGTCCTTGCTACCATACACTCACCAGTCACTGGTCCTGGCTACCATACTCTCACCAGTCACTGGTCCTTACTACCATACACTCACCAGTCACTGGTCCTTGCTACCATACACTCACCAGTCACTGGTCCTTGCTACCATACACTCACCAGTCACTGGTCCTGGCTACCATACTCTCACCAGTCACTGGTCCTTGCTACCATACACTCACCAGTCACTGGTCCTTGCTACCATACACTCACCAGTCACTGGTCCTTGCTACCATACACTCACCAGTCACTGGTCCTTGCTACCATACACTCACCAGTCACTGGTCCTTGCTACCATACACTCACCAGTCACTGGTCCTTGCTACCATACACTCACCAGTCACTGGTCCTGGCTACCATACACTCACCAGTCACTGGTCCTTGCTACCATACACTCACCAGTCACTGGTCCTGGCTACCATACTGTCACCAGTCACTGGTCCTGGCTACCATACTGTCACCAGTCACTGGTCCTTACTACCATACACTCACCAGTCACTGGTCCTGGCTACCATACACTCACCAGTCACTGGTCCTTGCTACCATACACTCACCAGTCACTGGTCCTTGCTACCATACACTCACCAGTCACTGGTCCTGGCTACCATACACTCACCAGTCACTGTCCTTGCTACCATACACTCACCAGTCACTGGTCCTTGCTACCATACACTCACCAGTCACTGGTCCTGGCTACCATACACTCACCAGTCACTGGTCCTTGCTACCATACACTCACCAGTCACTGGTCCTTGCTACCATACACTCACCAGTCACTGGTCCTTGCTACCATACACTCACCAGTCACTGGTCCTGGCTACCATACACTCACCAGTCACCGGTCCTTGCTACCATACACTCACCAGTCACTGGTCCTGGCTACCATACTGTCACCAGTCACTGGTCCTTGCTACCATACTCTCACCAGTCACTGGTCCTTGCTACCATACTCTCACCAGTCACTGGTCCTTACTACCATACTCTCACCAGTCACTGGTCCTGGCTACCATACTGTCACCAGTCACTGGTCCTTGCTACCATACTGTCACCAGTCACTGGTCCTTGCTACCATACTCTCACCAGTCACTGGTCCTTACTACCATACTCTCACCAGTCACTGGTCCTGGCTACCATACTGTCACCAGTCACTGGTCCTGGCTACCATACTGTCACCAGTCACTGGTCCTTGCTACCATACACTCACCAGTCACTGGTCCTTACTACCATACTCTCACCAGTCACTGGTCCTTGCTACCATACACTCACCAGTCACTGGTCCTTGCTACCATACACTCACCAGTCACCGGTCCTTGCTACCATACACTCACCAGTCACCGGTCCTTGCTACCATACACTCACCAGTCACTGGTCCTGGCTACCATACACTCACCAGTCACTGGTCCTGGCTACCATACACTCACCAGTCACCGGTCCTTGCTACCATACACTCACCAGTCACTGGTCCTTGCTACCATACACTCACCAGTCACTGGTCCTTGCTACCATACACTCACCAGTCACTGGTCCTTACTACCATACACTCACCAGTCACTGGTCCTGGCTACCATACTCTCACCAGTCACTGGTCCTTACTACCATACTCTCACCAGTCACTGGTCCTTGCTACCATACTCTCACCAGTCACTGGTCCTTGCTACCATACACTCACCAGTCACTGGTCCTGGCTACCATACACTCACCAGTCACTGGTCCTGGCTACCATACACTCACCAGTCACTGGTCCTTGCTACCATACACTCACCAGTCACCGGTCCTTGCTACCATACACTCACCAGTGTTATGATCTCAGCCTGCTGGAGAAACGAGTCTCCCCCTTGAGAGTTATTCAGCAAGCCTGACCTAACTGGAAGGTCCAGGAATTATAGAGGCGATAACACAGATGTAAAATAGTTTGTTGAATATATATAAAAGTTTGAGATTATGGCCAATGAGCAAGAAAACAGATAAATGACTTGTTAGGAGATGTGGACAAGTTACTGGAGGCGTGAGGCTCGCTTGTGGAGTGGCGATGACCTCACTTGAGGCCAGACATCGCAGGGGAGAAGCTGCGCTTTGACGAGCTCCCGCCAGGAGGGAACCCCTAGTGATATTATCTCCAAGAGAAGAGAAGGTGCAGACGTTCCAGCTGTTGAATCGAGCTGAAGACGTTGTGGTCTCAAGTCCTGGACGGCGAGGAGAGAGTATTAAGCCGCCCAGTGACAGTTTTGTGGGCTGTGACAAGCGCCCTGGTCAGACGTTGTCAGAGGGAGAAGCGCCCTCCACCAGATAATCTGTGGTAAGCCCGATTTAAGCCAGTTCATAATGTTTGCTTGTAGTTGGTCGTGTGCCCAGCGACAGTAGCAATGTTGATTTACAAGTTAAAAATGTTTTGGTAAGGCAGAGAGCCTAAAATAAGAGAGTGAAGTGGGAGGAGCGCGGAGCGACATCCGTCTTCTCTGAGCGCTGGCGGGCAACTGAAGGAGCCCGGCTCCTGAGGGAGGAGGCCCCTCCCAGCGTGAGTGAGGCTCGCCCAGCGAGGTGGCGCATGGACTCGCCCACGGGGGAGTCCACTCTCATTAAATGTAGAAGACAGATAGAGATTGGAGACAAAGATGTTGTATGATTAATTTTGTTTATGTGTTAAAAAGGGAAACAATTTATTGGAGTGCAAATGGGTTGCAGGTTTGTCCTTTGGGGAAGAAGTTGCTGAGGACTTGGAAGCCAGCACAGAGGGAGTAGTTGGTGAGACTCCAAGTCAGTGGAGGAGAGGACCTCGACCTGTGAGGAGAAGCAGTGAGGAGGAGTGTCACGTGCTTCTGTAGGGGTGGTGAAGTGCCACAGTTATTCGAGGAAACTTTATGGTGCAGCAGCCAGGAGAGCTGTGGATGATCCTAATAGGAGTAGGGAAGCACCATAGTTGTTCAAGGAATCTTCATGGTAGCAGCCTGGAGGAGCTGCAGAGAATCCTGGTGGTTAAGCCCTGAGGAACCTGAAGTTGTCAGGGTAGTGAAATAGTTCTAACTGATCACTTGTATGGAGGTGAGAGTGTTTGTCATTAGCGTGAACGACGCAGTGAGAGGTGAGTGATCGTTTGCTATTTATGTGCCAAGAAGTGTATATTGAAGTTTAGAGCTACAGACGTAGGCAGGAGTACCTACAGATATATATGTATTCTAAGACTGATAGAATGGTCGATTGATTTGTTGTGTGGCACGGATCATTTATACTGATATATATATATATATATATATGTATGTTATTGCATTCAAATGCTGATTTGTCTTATATGTGTTTATAGGTATATATATATATATGTATACATTCTCTTGATGGTAGTGTAACATTATATTGTAAGACTTAATCTACTTGAGGAGGTTGATAATATTAGGTAATACCAAGAGATAGGATACCACTTAGCAAGCTGAGGATAGAGTTCGGATGGTGTTGGAGTGCAACCTGATTATAATAGTACAGAGTATAGGATTCATCATTATTATTATATGTATGCGTGTATTGTTATGTACTTCGTCCAGTAAATGTATCCAAATTTGCTGGTGTTTGCACTTGTCCCAGTGAGGCTTCCCAGGAAATAGTAAAGAAGGAGAGAGAGAGCAAAAAACAGGAACCACTGCTGTGGACAGGGTAAGACAGAAGTCTAGGAAGACAAAGGGGTTTGAGGAGGTCATATTCCATAAGGAGAGAGTGGGGAGTCACAGCGGCTCGAGTGGGTGTGTGCACGTGACAACAAGGCTGCGTGTTGGAGCCGCATCCCCTAAACGTGTGACGTTGAGCCCCTCTCCAAGAGCCAGAAGTGCCTAGTGTGATCTCTTAGTGAAATATGAGCATTTGTCGAGTTGTGGGTTGGGTGGTACGTCAGCGGTAACACCACCAAATCCACCACTGCAACACCAGTCACTGGTCCTTGCTACCATACTCTCACCAGTCACTGGTCCTTGCTACCATACACTCTCCAGTCACTGGTCCTTGCTACCATACACTCTCCAGTCACTGGTCCTTGCTACCATACACTCTCCAGTTACTGATCCTTGCTACCATACACTCCAGTCACTGATCCTTGCTACCATACACTCACCAGTCACTGGTCCTTGCTACCATACACTCACCAGTCACTGGTCCTTGCTACCATACACTCACCAGTCACTGGTCCTTGCTACCATACTCTCACCAGTCACTGGTCCTTGCTACCATACACTCTCCAGTCTCTTGTCCTTGCTACCATACACTCTCCAGTCACTGGTCCTTGCTACCATACACTCACCAGTACTGGTCCTTGCTACCATACACTCCAGTCACTGATCCTTGCTACCATACACTCACCAGTCACTGGTCCTTGCTACCATACTCTCACCAGTCACTGGTCCTTGCTACCATACACTCACCAGTCACTGGTCCTTGCTACCATACACTCACCAGTCACTGGTCCTTGCTACCATACTCTCACCAGTCACTGGTCCTTGCTACCATACTCTCACCAGTCACTGGTCCTTGCTACCATACACTCACCAGTCACTGGTCCTTGCTACCATACTCTCACCAGTCACTGGTCCTTGCTACCATACTGTCACCAGTCACTGGTCCTTGCTACCATACTGTCACCAGTCACTGGTCCTTGCTACCATACTGTCACCAGTCACTGGTCCTTGCTACCATACACTCACCAGTCACTGGTCCTTGCTACCATACTGTCACCAGTCACTGGTCCTGGCTACCATACACTCACCAGTCACTGGTCCTGGCTACCATACTCTCACCAGTCACTGGTCCTTGCTACCATACACTCACCAGTCACTGGTCCTTGCTACCATACTGTCACCAGTCACTGGTCCTTGCTACCATACACTCACCAGTCACTGGTCCTGGCTACCATACACTCACCAGTCACTGGTCCTGGCTACCATACACTCACCAGTCACTGGTCCTTGCTACCATACTGTCACCAGTCACTGGTCCTTGCTACCATACTCTCACCAGTCACTGGTCCTTGCTACCATACACTCACCAGTCACTGGTCCTTGCTACCATACTGTCACCAGTCACTGGTCCTGGCTACCATACACTCACCAGTCACTGGTCCTTGCTACCATACTCTCACCAGTCACTGGTCCTGGCTACCATACACTCACCAGTCACTGGTCCTGGCTACCATACACTCACCAGTCACTGGTCCTTGCTACCATACTCTCACCAGTCACTGGTCCTTGCTACCATACACTCACCAGTCACTGGTCCTTGCTACCATACTCTCACCAGTCACTGGTCCTGGCTACCATACACTCTCCAGTCACTGGTCCTTGCTACCATACTGTCACCAGTCACTGGTCCTGGCTACCATACACTCACCAGTCACTGGTCCTTGCTACCATACACTCACCAGTCACTGGTCCTGGCTACCATACACTCACCAGTCACTGGTCCTGCTACCATACACTCACCAGTCACTGGTCCTTGCTACCATACACTCTCCAGTCACTGATCCTTGCTACCATACTCTCACCAGTCACTGGTCCTGGCTACCATACACTCACCAGTCACTGGTCCTTGCTACCATACACTCTCCAGTCACTGGTCCTTGCTACCATACACTCACCAGTCACTGGTCCTTGCTACCATACACTCACCAGTCACTGGTCCTTGCTACCATACACTCACCAGTCACTGGTCCTGGCTACCATACACTCACCAGTCACTGGTCCTTGCTACCATACACTCACCAGTCACTGGTCCTTGCTACCATACACTCACCAGTCACTGGTCCTGGCTACCATACACTCACCAGTCACTGGTCCTTGCTACCATACACTCACCAGTCACTGGTCCTGGCTACCATACACTCACCAGTCACTGGTCCTTGCTACCATACACTCACCAGTCACTGGTCCTGGCTACCATACACTCACCAGTCACTGGTCCTGGCTACCATACACTCACCAGTCACTGGTCCTGGCTACCATACACTCACCAGTCACTGGTCCTTGCTACCATACACTCACCAGTCACTGGTCCTGGCTACCATACACTCACCAGTCACTGGTCCTTGCTACCATACACTCACCAGTCACTGGTCCTGGCTACCATACACTCACCAGTCACTGGTCCTGGCTACCATACACTCACCAGTCACTGGTCCTGGCTACCATACACTCACCAGTCACTGGTCCTTGCTACCATACACTCACCAGTCACTGGTCCTGGCTACCATACACTCACCAGTCACTGGTCCTGGCTACCATACACTCACCAGTCACTGGTCCTTGCTACCATACACTCACCAGTCACTGGTCCTTGCTACCATACTCTCACCAGTCACTGGTCCTTGCTACCATACACTCACCAGTCACTGGTCCTGGCTACCATACTGTCACCAGTCACTGGTCCTTGCTACCATACACTCACCAGTCACTGGTCCTTGCTACCATACTCTCACCAGTCACTGGTCCTTGCTACCATACACTCACCAGTCACTGGTCCTGGCTACCATACACTCACCAGTCACTGGTCCTTGCTACCATACACTCACCAGTCACTGGTCCTGGCTACCATACACTCACCAGTCACTGGTCCTGGCTACCATACACTCACCAGTCACTGGTCCTGGCTACCATACACTCACCAGTCACTGGTCCTGGCTACCATACACTCACCAGTCACTGGTCCTTGCTACCATACTCTCACCAGTCACTGGTCCTTGCTACCATACACTCACCAGTCACTGGTCCTGGCTACCATACACTCACCAGTCACTGGTCCTGGCTACCATACACTCACCAGTCACTGGTCCTGGCTACCATACACTCACCAGTCACTGGTCCTGGCTACCATACACTCACCAGTCACTGGTCCTTGCTACCATACTCTCACCAGTCACTGGTCCTTGCTACCATACACTCACCAGTCACTGGTCCTGGCTACCATACACTCACCAGTCACTGGTCCTTGCTACCATACACTCACCAGTCACTGGTCCTTGCTACCATACACTCACCAGTCACTGGTCCTGGCTACCATACACTCACCAGTCACTGGTCCTGGCTACCATACACTCACCAGTCACTGGTCCTGGCTACCATACACTCACCAGTCACTGGTCCTTACTACCATACTCTCACCAGTCACTGGTCCTTGCTACCATACACTCACCAGTCACTGGTCCTGGCTACCATACACTCACCAGTCACTGGTCCTTACTACCATACACTCACCAGTCACTGATCCTGGCTACCATACACTCACCAGTCACTGGTCCTGGCTACCATACACTCACCAGTCACTGGTCCTTGCTACCATACACTCACCAGTCACTGGTCCTGGCTACCATACACTCACCAGTCACTGGTCCTGGCTACCATACACTCACCAGTCACTGATCCTTGCTACCATACTCTCACCAGTCACTGGTCCTGGCTACCATACACTCACCAGTCACTGGTCCTGGCTACCATACACTCACCAGTCACTGGTCCTTGCTACCATACTCTCACCAGTCACTGGTCCTTACTACCATACACTCACCAGTCACTGGTCCTTGCTACCATACACTCACCAGTCACTGGTCCTTACTACCATACTCTCACCAGTCACTGGTCCTTGCTACCATACTCTCACCAGTCACTGGTCCTTGCTACCATACACTCACCAGTCACTGGTCCTGGCTACCATACACTCACCAGTCACTGGTCCTGGCTACCATACACTCACCAGTCACTGGTCCTTGCTACCATACACTCACCAGTCACCGGTCCTTGCTACCATACACTCACCAGTGTTATGATCTCAGCCTGCTGGAGAAACGAGTCTCCCCCTTGAGAGTTATTCAGCAAGCCTGACCTAACTGGAAGGTCCAGGAATTATAGAGGCGATAACACAGATGTAAAATAGTTTGTTGAATTTATATAAAAGTTTGAGATTATGGGCAATGAGCAAGAAAACAGATAAATGACTTGTTAGGAGATGTGGACAAGTTACTGGAGGCGTGAGGCTCGCTTGTGGAGGGCGATGACCTCACTTGAGGCCAGACATCGCAGGGGAGAAGATGCGCTTTGACGAGCTCCCGCCAGGAGGGAACCCCTAGTGATATTATCTCCAAGAGAAGAGAAGGTGCAGACGTTCCAGCTGTTGAATCGAGCTGAAGACGTTGTGGTCTCAAGTCCTGGACGGCGAGGAGAGAGTATTAAGCCGCCCAGTGACAGTTTTGTGGGCTGTGACAAGCGCCCTGGTCAGACGTTGTCAGTGGGAGAAGCGCCCTCCACCAGATAATCTGTGGTAAGCCCGATTTAAGCCAGTTCATAATGTTTGCTTGTAGTTGGTCGTGTGCCCAGCGACAGTAGCAATGTTGATTTACAAGTTAAAAATGTTTTGGTAAGGCAGAGAGCCTAAAATAAGAGAGTGAAGTGGGAGGAGCGCGGAGCGACGTCCGTCTTCTCTGAGCGCTGGCGGGCAACTGAAGGAGCCCGGCTCCTGAGGGAGGAGGCCCCTCCCAGCGTGAGTGAGGCTCGCCCAGCGAGGTGGCGCATGGACTCGCCCACGGGGGAGTCCACTCTCATTAAATGTAGAAGACAGATAGAGATTGGAGACAAAGATGTTGTGTGATTAATTTTGTTTATGTGTTAAAAAGGGAAACAATTTATTGGAGTGCAAATGGGTTGCAGGTTTGTCCTTTGGGGAAGAAGTTGCTGAGGACTTGGAAGCCAGCACAGAGGGAGTAGTTGGTGAGACTCCAAGTCAGTGGAGGAGAGGACCTCGACCTGTGAGGAGAAGCAGTGAGGAGGAGTGTCACGTGCTTCTGTAGGGGTGGTGAAGTGCCACAGTTATTCGAGGAAACTTTATGGTGCAGCAGCCAGGAGAGCTGTGGATGATCCTAATAGGAGTAGGGAAGCACCATAGTTGTTCAAGGAATCTTCATGGTAGCAGCCTGGAGGAGCTGCAGAGAATCCTGGTGGTTAAGCCCTGAGGAACCTGAAGTTGTCAGGGTAGTGAAATAGTTCTAACTGATCACTTGTATGGAGGTGAGAGTGTTTGTCATTAGCGTGAACGACGCAGTGAGAGGTGAGTGATCGTTTGCTATTTATGTGCCAAGAAGTGTATATTGAAGTTTAGAGCTACAGACGTAGGCAGGAGTACCTACAGATATATCTGTATTCTAAGACTGATAGAATGGTCGATTGATTTGTTGTGTGGCACGGATCATTTATACTGAATATATATATATATATATATATATGCATATATATAT
>WNGS01158317.1:99136-113716 GCA_020271785.1 Procambarus virginalis
GCTGCTGCTGCACTGCCACACCTGCTGCTGGACACACCTGCTGCTGCACTGCCACACCTGCTGCTGCACTGCAACATCTGCTGCTGCACTGTCACACCTGCTGCTGCACTGCCACACACTGCTGCTGCTGCACTGCCACACTGCTGCTGCACTGCACTGCTGCACTGCCACACTGCTGCTGCACTGTCACACCTGCTGCTGCACTGCTGCACACACCTGCTGCTGGACTGCAACACTTGCTGCTGCACTGTCACACCAGCTGCTGCACTGTCACACCAGCTGCTGCACTGCCACACCTGCTGCTGCACTGCCACACCTGCTGTTGCACTGCCACACCTGCTGCTGCACTGTCACACCTGCTGCTGCACTGTCACACCTGCTGCTGCACTGCCACACCTGCTGCTGGACTGCCACACCTGCTGCTGCACTGCCACACCTGCTGCTGCACTGCAACATCTGCTGCTGCACGGCAACACCTGCTGCTGCACTGTCACACCTGCTGCTGCACTGCCACACCTACTGCTGCACTGCCACACTTGTTGCTGCACTGTCACACCTGCTGCTGCACTGCCACACCTGCTGCTGCACTGTCACACCTGCTGCTGCACTGTCACACCTGCTGCTGCACTGTCACACCTGCTGCTGCACTGCCACACCTGCTGCTGCACTGCCACACCTGCTGCTGCACTGCCACACCTGCTGCTGCACTGTCACACCTGCTGCTGCACTGCCACTCCTGCTGCTGCACTGTCACACCTGCTACTGCACTGTCACACCTGCTGCTGCACTGTCACACCTGCTGCTGCACTGGCACACCTGCTGCTGCACTGCAACACCTGCTGCTGCACTGTCACACCTGCTGCTGCACTGTCACACCTGCTGCTGCACTGTCACACCTGCTGCTGCACTGTCACACCTGCTGCTGCACTGTCACACCTGCTGCTGCACTGCCACACCTGCTGCTGCACTGCCACACCTGCTGCTGCACTGCCACACCTGCTGCTGCACTGCCACACCTGCTGCTGCACTGCACATCTGCTGCTGCACTGTCACACCTGCTGCTGCACTGCCACACCTGCTGCTGCACTGCCACACCTGCTGCTGCACTGCCACACCAGCTGCTGCACTGCCACACGTGCTGCTGCACTGCCACACCTGCTGCTGCACTGGCACACCAGCTGCTGCACTGTCACACCTGCTGCTGCACTCTCACACCTGCTGCTGCACTCTCACACCTGCTGCTGCACTCTCACACCTGCTGCTGGACTGCAACACTTGCTGCTGCACTGTCACACCAGCTGCTGCACTGTCACACCAGCTGCTGCACTGCCACACCTGCTGCTGCACTGCCACACCTGCTGCTGCACTGCCACACCTGCTGCTGCACTGTCACACCTGCTGCTGCACTGTCACACCTGCTGCTGCACTGCCACACCTGCTGCTGGACTGCCACACCTGCTGCTGCACTGCCACACCTGCTGCTGCACTGCAACATCTGCTGCTGCACGGCAACACCTGCTGCTGCACTGTCACACCTGCTGCTGCACTGCCACACCTACTGCTGCACTGCCACACTTGCTGCTGCACTGTCACACTTGCTGCTGCACTGTCACACCTGCTGCTGCACTGCAACACCTGCTGCTGCACTGTCACACCTGCTGCGGCACTGCCACACCTGCTACTGCACTGTCAAACCTGCTGCTGCACTGTCACACCTGTTGCTGCACTGTCACACCTGCTGCTGCACTGTTACACCTGCTGCTGCACTGTCACACCTGCTGCTGCACTGCGACACCTGCTGCTGCACTGTCACACCAGCTGCTGCACTGTCACACCTGCTGCTGCACTGCCACACCTGCTGCTGGACTGCAACACCTGCTGCTGCACTGCCACACCTGCTGCTGCACTACCACACCTGCTGCTGCACTGCCACACCTGCTGCTGCACTGCAACACCTGCTGCTGCACTGTCACACCTGCTGCTGCACTGTCACACCTGCTGCTGCACTGCCACACCTGCTGCTGCACTGCCACACCTGCTGCTGCACTGCCACACCTGCTGCTGCACTGTCACACCTGCTGCTGCACTGCCACACCTGCTGCTGCACTGCCACACCTGCTGCTGCACTGTCACACCTGCTGCTGCACTGCCACACCTGCTGCTGCACTGTCACCCTGCTGCACTGTCACACCGCTGCTGCACTGCCACACCTGCTGCTGCACTGTCACACCTGCTGCTGCACTGCAACACCTGCTGCTGCACTGTCACACCTGCTGCTGCACTGCCACACCTGCTGCTGCACTGCCACACCTGCTGCTGCACTGCAACATCTGCTGCTGCACTGTCACACCTGCTGCTGCACTGCCACACCTGCTGCTGCACTGCCACACCTGCTGCTGCACTGTCACACCAGCTGCTGCACTGTCACACCTGCTGCTGCACTGCCACACCTGCTGCTGGACTGCCACATCTGCTGCTGCACTGTCACACCTGCTGCTGCAGTGTCACACCTGCTGCTGCACTGCCACACCTGCTGCTGGACTGCAACACTTGCTGCTGCACTGTCACACCAGCTGCTGCACTGTCACACCTGCTGCTGCACTGCCACACCTGCTGCTGCACTGCCACACCTGCTGCTGCACTGCCACACCTGCTGCTGCACTGTCACACCTGATGCTGCACTGTCACACCTGCTGCTGCACTGCCACACCTGCTGCTGGACTGCCACACCTGCTGCTGCACTGCCACACCTGCTGCTGCACTGCAACATCTGCTGCTGCACGGCAACACCTGCTGCTGCACTGTCACACCTGCTGCTGCACTGTCACACCTGCTGCTGCACTGCCACACCTGCTGCTGCACTGCCACACCTGCTGCTGCACTGCCACACCTGCTGCTGCACTGCAACACTGCTGCTGCACGGCAACACCTGCTGCTGCACTGTCACACCTGCTGCTGCACTGTCACACCTGCTGCTGCACTGCCACACTTGCTGCTGCACTGCCACACCTGCTGCTGCACTGCAACATCTGCTGCTGCACTGTCACACCTGCTGCTGCACTGCCACACCTGCTGCTGCACTGTCACACCTGCTGCTGCACTGTCACACCTGCTGCTGCACTGTCACACCTGCTGCTGCACTGCCACACCTGCTGCTGCACTGTCACACCTGCTGCTGCACTGTCACACCTGCTGCTGCACTGTCACACCTGCTGCTGCACTGTCACACCTGCTGCTGCACTGTCACACCTGCTGCTGCACTGTCACACCTGCTGCTGCACTGTCACACCTGCTGCTGCACTGTCACACCTGCTGCTGCACTGTCACACCTGCTGCTGCACTGTCACACCTGCTGCTGCACTGCCACACCTGCTGCTGCACTGCCACACCTGCTGCTGCACTGTCACACCTGCTGCTGCACTGCCACACCTGCTGCTGCACTGCCACACCTGCTGCTGCACTGTCACACCTGCTGCTGCACTGCCACACCTGCTGCTGCACTGTCACCTGCTGCTGCACTGTCACACCTGCTGCTGCACTGCCACACCTGCTGCTGCACTGTCACACCTGCTGCTGCACTGCAACACCTGCTGCTGCACTGTCACACCTGCTGCTGCACTGCCACACCTGCTGCTGCACTGTCACACCTGCTGCTGCACTGCCACACCTGCTGCTGCACTGTCACACCTGCTGCTGCACTGCCACACCTGCTGCTGCACTGCAACACCTGCTGCTGCACTGCCACACCTGCTGCTGCACTGCAACACCTGCTGCTGCACTGCAACACCTGCTGCTGCACTGTCACACCTGCTGCTGCACTGTCACACCTGCTGCTGCACTGCCACACCTGCTGCTGCACTGTCACACCTGCTGCTGCACTGTCACACCTGCTGCTGCACTGCACACCTGCTGCTGCACTGTCACACCTGCTGCTGCACTGTCACACCTGCTGCTGCACTGTCACACCTGCTGCTGCACTGCCACACCTGCTGCTGCACTGCCACACCTGCTGCTGCACTGCCACACCTGCTGCTGCACTGCAACATCTGCTGCTGCACTGTCACACCTGCTGCTGCACTGCCACACCTGCTGCTGCACTGCCACACCTGCTGCTGCACTGTCACACCTGCTGCTGCACTGTCACACCTGCTGCTGCACTGCCACACCTGCTGCTGCACTGCCACACCTGCTGCTGCACTGTCACACCTGCTGCTGCACTGTCACACCTGCTGCTGCACTGCCACACCTGCTGCTGCACTGCAACACCTGCTGCTGCACTGTCACACCTGCTGCTGCACTGTCACACCTGCTGCTGCACTGCCACACCTGCTGCTGCACTGCCACACCTGCTGCTGCACTGCCACACCTGCTGCTGCACTGTCACACCTGCTGCTGCACTGTCACACCTGCTGCTGCACTGCCACACCTGCTGCTGCACTGCCACACCTGCTGCTGCACTGCCACACCTGCTGCTGCACTGCAACACCTGCTGCTGCACGGCAACACCTGCTGCTGCACTGTCACACCTGCTGCTGCACTGTCACACCTGCTGCTGCACTGCCACACCTGCTGCTGCACTGCCACACCTGCTGCTGCACTGCCACACCTGCTGCTGCACTGCAACACCTGCTGCTGCACTGCAACACCTGCTGCTGCACTGTCACACCTGCTGCTGCACTGTCACACCTGCTGCTGCACTGCCACACCTGCTGCTGCACTGCCACACCTGCTGCTGCACTGCAACACTGCTGCTGCACTGTCACACCTGCTGCTGCACTGCCACACCTGCTGCTGCACTGTCACACCTGCTGCTGCACTGTCACACCTGCTGCTGCACTGTCACACCTGCTGCTGCACTGCCACACCTGCTGCTGCACTGTCACACCTGCTGCTGCACTGTCACACCTGCTGCTGCACTGTCACACCTGCTGCTGCACTGTCACACCTGCTGCTGCACTGTCACACCTGCTGCTGCACTGTCACACCTGCTGCTGCACTGTCACACCTGCTGCTGCACTGTCACACCTGCTGCTGCACTGCCACACCTGCTGCTGCACTGCCACACCTGCTGCTGCACTGCAACATCTGCTGCTGCACTGTCACACCTGCTGCTGCACTGCCACACCTGCTGCTGCACTGTCACACCTGCTGCTGCACTGTCACACCTGCTGCTGCACTGTCACACCTGCTGCTGCACTGTCACACCTGCTGCTGCACTGCCACACCTGCTGCTGCACTGTCACACCTGCTGCTGCACTGCCACACCTGCTGCTGCACTGTCACACCTGCTGCTGCACTGTCACACCTGCTGCTGCACTGCAACACCTGCTGCTGCACTGTCACACCAGCTGCTGCACTGGCACACCTGCTGCTGCACTGCCACACCTGCTGCTGCACTGCCACACCTGCTGCTGCACTGCCACACCTGCTGCTGCACTGTCACACCTGCTGCTGCACTGCCACACCTGCTGCTGCACTGTCACACCTGCTGCTGCACTGTCACACCTGCTGCTGCACTGTCACACCTGCTGCTGCACTGCCACACCTGCTGCTGCACTGTCACACCTGCTGCTGCACTGTCACACCTGCTGCTGCACTGTCACACCTGCTGCTGCACTGTCACACCTGCTGCTGCACTGTCACACCTGCTGCTGCACTGTCACACCTGCTGCTGCACTGTCACACCTGCTGCTGCACTGTCACACCTGCTGCTGCACTGTCACACCTGCTGCTGCACTGCCACACCTGCTGCTGCACTGCCACACCTGCTGCTGCACTGCACATCTGCTGCTGCACTGTCACACCTGCTGCTGCACTGCCACACCTGCTGCTGCACTGTCACACCTGCTGCTGCACTGTCACACCTGCTGCTGCACTGTCACACCTGCTGCTGCACTGTCACACCTGCTGCTGCACTGCCACACCTGCTGCTGCACTGTCACACCTGCTGCTGCACTGCCACACCTGCTGCTGCACTGCCACACCTGCTGCTGCACTGTCACACCTGCTGCTGCACTGTCACACCTGCTGCTGCACTGTCACACCTGCTGCTGCACTGTCACACCTGCTGCTGCACTGTCACACCTGCTGCTGCACTGTCACACCTGCTGCTGCACTGTCACACCTGCTGCTGCACTGTCACACCTGCTGCTGCACTGTCACACCTGCTGCTGCACTGCCACACCTGCTGCTGCACTGCCACACCTGCTGCTGCACTGTCCACACCTGCTGCTGCACTGTCACACCTGCTGCTGCACTGTCACACCTGCTGCTGCACTGCAACACCTGCTGCTGCACTGTCACACCTGCTGCTGCACTGTCACACCTGCTGCTGCACTGCCACACCTGCTGCTGCACTGCAACACCTGCTGCTGCACTGTCACACCTGCTGCTGCACTGTCACACCTGCTGCTGCACTGTCACACCTGCTGCTGCACTGCCACACCTGCTGCTGCACTGTCACACCTGCTGCTGCACTGTCACACCTGCTGCTGCACTGTCACACCTGCTGCTGCACTGTCACACCTGCTGCTGCACTGTCACACCTGCTGCTGCACTGCCACACCTGCTGCTGCACTGCAACACCTGCTGCTGCACTGTCACACCTGCTGCTGCACTGTCACACCTGCTGCTGAACTGCCACACCTGCTGCTGCACTGTCACACCTGCTGCTGCACTGTCACACCTGCTGCTGCACTGCCACACCTGCTGCTGCACTGCCACACCTGCTGCTGCACTGCCACACCTGCTGCTGCACTGCCACACCTGCTGCTGCACTGTCACACCTGCTGCTGCACTGCCACACCTGCTGCTGCACTGCCACACCTGCTGCTGCACTGCCACACCTGCTGCTGCACTGCCACACCTGCTGCTGCACTGTCACACCTGCTGCTGCACAGCCACACCTGCTGCTGCACAGCCACACCTGCTACTGCACTGCCACACCTGCTGCTGCACTGTCACACCTTCTACTGCACTGCCACCTGCTACTGCACTGCCACACCTGCTGCTGCACAGCCACACCTGCTACTGCACTGCCACACCTGCTGCGTTAGGTGTATTCATCAATATTAACGTTCAGTATATTCAGAGTCGACAGTTTCCATAAATTAAAATTTGTCTGTAGTTAGGCCTAGTTACCTTACCTTGAGGTGCTTCCGGGGCTCAGCGTTCCCGCGGCCCGGTCATCGACCAGGCCTCCTGGTTGCTCGACTGATCAACCAGGCTGTTAGACGCGGCTGCTCGCCGCCTGACGTATGAGTCACAGCCTTACCTTGAGTTAAGTTAGGTTTGGTATTCGTATTTTGTTAGTAAATTTTTTTGTTAAATACCTTAGTTGGGTGGAACTGACATCCCGTCCACAGGCCGGGGGCCAGATTCACGAATCAGTTACGCAAGCACTTACGAACCTGTACATCTTTTCTCAATCTTTGGCGGCTTTGTTTACAATTATTAAACAGTTACTGATCTCCGAGGCACCAGGAGGCTGTTTATAACAGTAACAACAGTTGATTAGCAAGTTTTCATGCTTGTAAACTGTTTAATAAATGTAACCAAAGCGTCAAAGATTGTGAAAAGATGTCCACGTTCGTAAGAACTTGCGTAACTGCTTCGTGAATCTGACCCCAGGCTCGTTAAAGCGGCAGCCAACTCCCAAGCCTGAGCCATCAATTTAACGAATTGTGTATTAGAAATTGGTTAGATAAGGTTAAGCGTTTTGGTTCTGTTGGCGATTATCTGTATTTGCAGCAGTTGGGTGAAGCGTTTATAGTCACGCTTCGAGCACCGGTCCTGAGCTCTGTTCGAACCTCATCATTCGTGTGTCAAGTGTAGTGTGTTTCATTAATTAAATAGTGGGTTTGACAGCTGGATTAACTACCTATTGTATGGGTACTTGGCTGGCAGTTTACCTTGAGTATCTGTGTGTGAACTGATATGAAAGGATATGCCCAGTCCATCATCACACAAAGGGCCGTCCAGTTGGCAACATTGATGTCAAATATTGCTGTATTAAACGGACATAAATCTGTATTTGCTCTACAGCCAACTTAATCATGTTCGAAGCTACGACTTAAAACGTGTCACGTTCAATTTCAACATGAATTATAAAAACTCCATAAATCAAAACACTTCAATCCTTGTTTAACCTTGCGAGAGTCTTAATGTGCATAATCCCACACAATATAACATTAATATATTGTTTTGATGTAAAAAACTTCGTGGTTAACACACTTGAAAGATTCATCCTGAGAGTTGCATCCTCTGCTGTAAGTCAGATAATGACTTATTAAAGTCTACGGAAGTCAGTATTTATGAATAGCTTTGGCTGGTTTGAGTACCTCATCGTCGCGGCCATAATGCTTGTTTTATCCTTGCCAAGTACTGGACCTTCCCTGAACCCCTGGACCTTTCCTGACAAGATCTTGCCTTGCCAGATAGGCACAGCCACAAATTGAAGTATGTCTGCCAAGGCCTGGTACTATGCAGCTGTTTTTGCGCCCTTAACAGCGAAGCCCTAGTCCTTGTCAGCCAAGCCCTGAAGCCCTTGATTGCTAATCCCTGGTTCTTGTCAGCCGAGGTCTGGTCCTTACCCGCCAATACCCACTACCATTACCACCCAAGACACACAGTGCTAGTAATCCACTACCATTACCAACCAAGACAGTGCCAGTAATCCCACCACCATTACCAATCAACACACACACTTCTGGGTTTGTATTCCTGATACCGAACATGTATTATAATTCACTGTCGCCATATTTATATAATAAGTCAATGCGGGTTACATGTAAACATTGGATTGGTAACCATCACAATGCCTAAAGAGTCGTAGTGGGTCCTGGCGGACTGTAGCGGGCGTCTAGGGCGAGCAAGAACGATGGTCCGATCCCACCGTTATGCTCCAAATATCTCTCATATATATCATGTTATTGTGAGATCGTTATGTAACGCTTTCTATTAACCTTGATGGTTTCATAACTCGCCTTGGGTTAATACTTCTTCTGTCACACACTTTGTTTCCTGGTGTGATAACTCATAATGGTCTCCTAATTCTGGCTATACCATGTGGCCACCCAACCCTGGCTATCACATATTCTGTCACCCAACCCTGGCTATCACACGTTACGTAACCATTAGTGTTATCTTACCTCACTCCCAGTTCCCAACCCTCGCTACCTCACGACACAGACAATGACNTTTACTTAATCTGACCACTTGGACCTTAGGTTGACTGAATTCTATGTTAAAAACTCATTGGTAGTTGAGGATAATCAATTCTGCAGGCTAGTTTAATCCCCAACTGGTCCTCATCATCAGGCCTTAGTTTGGTAGATGAGATACTTATAGGTTTAGTTCCCAGAGCTTGTTTTGTGGTTTAAAGCCTTCCTCACTCATCCGAGTGACATCCAACTGAGAAATATTCGCACAAAGTCTGGCAACTAATTCTGTTCCCGCAATTAGTTAAATCTACAGGCGTATGACATCTTAATCCTTGAACTTTTAATGTTGCCCACCGCCGCCTCTCCCGTGGCAGAGATAATCTGCCTCGTAACATTAACAACGCCTAACAAAAATTATAGTGACGTCTACGAAACTAGAAAGCTCTGGCATTCGTCTGCCATATTGGAAAAATATTTTTGAAAATCATAATGTCCTTTGTGGGCACCTGTAAAACAATGGCACTATGGCAGATGCATCACCATCAATTTACTGGCGTCTGTGGAAGGAAGTATTGATTCGATGAACAGTTTCAAAAACTTTTATTGACCAAGAAGATATTTATGATGAGGATTCTAATGCATGGAGAGGAAGGTAGAGGAAGTAAGGAGGGAAGACGAAGAAGAAGTAGGGAGGGAAGAGGTAGAAGAAGTAGGGAGGGAAGAGGTAGAAGAAATAGGGAGGGAAGTGATAGAAAAGGTAGGGAGGGAAGAGATAGAGGAAGTAGGGAGGAGGAGGGAGAAGAGGTAGGGAGGGAGGGAGAGAGGGTTCAGGCTCACCAGCTTCAGGTATTCACAAGCGCACAATTGATGACGTAGGGATGGTTAATAAGCCGCATTGCCACACCTGCTGCTGCACTGCCACACCTGCTGCTGCACTGCCACACCTGCTGCTGCACTGTCACACCTGCTGCTGCACTGCCACACCTGCTGCTGCACTGTCACACCTGCTGCTGCACTGCCACACCTGCTGCTGTACTGCCACACCTGCTGCTGCACTACCACACCTGCTGCTGCACTGTCACACCTGCTGCTGCACTGCCACACCTGCTGCTGCACTGTCACACCTGCTGCTGCACTGCCACACCTGCTGCTGCACTGCCACACCTGCTGCTGCACTGCCACACCTGCTGCTGCACTGCCACACCTGCTGCTGCACTGCCACACCTGCTGCTGCACTGTCACACCTGCTGCTGCACTGCCACACCTGCTGCTGCACTGCCACACCTGCTGCTGCACTGCCACACCTGCTGCTGCACTGCCACACCTGCTGCTGCACTGTCACACCTGCTGCTGCACTGCCACACCTGCTGCTGCACTGCCACACCTGTTTCTGCACTGTAACACCTGCTGCTGCACTGCCACACCTGCTGCTTCACTGCCACACCTGCTGCGGCATTGCCACACCTGCTGCTCCACTGCCACACCTGCTGCTGCACAGCCACACCTGCTGCTGCATTGCCACACCTGCTGCTGCACTGCCACACCTGCTGCTGCACTTCCACACCTGCTGCTGCACTGTCACACCTGCTGCTGCGTTGCCACACCTGCTGCTGCACTGCCACACCTGCTGCTGCACTGCCACACCTGCTGCTGCATTGCCACACCTGCTGCTGCACTTCCACACCTGCTGCTGCATTGCCACACCTGCTGCTGCACTGCCACACCTGCTGCTGCACTGTCACACCTGCTGCTGCACTGTCACACCTGCTGCTGCACTGCCACACCTGCTGCTGCACTGTCACACCTGCTGCTGCACTGCCACACCTGCTGCTGCACTGCCACACCTGCTGCTGCACTGCCACACCTGCTGCTGCACTGCCACACCTGCTGCTGCACTGCCACACCTGCTGCTGCACTGCCACACCTGCTGCTGCACTGCCACACCTGCTGCTGCATTGCCACACCTGCTGCTGCACTGCCACACCTGCTGCTGCACTGTCACACCTGCTGCTGCACTGCCACACCTGCTGCTGCACTGCCACACCTGCTGCTGCACTGCCACACCTGCTGCTGCACTGCCACACCTGCTGCTGCACTGCCACACCTGCTGCTGCACTGTCACACCTGCTGCTGCACTGCCACACCTGCTGCTGCACTGCCACACCTGCTGCTGCACTGCCACACCTGCTGCTGCACTGCCACACCTGCTGCTGCACTGTCACACCTGCTGCTGCACTGCCACACCTGCTGCTGCACTGCCACACCTGCTTCTGCACTGTAACACCTGCTGCTGCACTGCCACACCTGCTGCTGCACTGCCACACCTGCTGCGGCATTGCCACACCTGCTGCTGCACTGCCACACCTGCTGCTGCACTGCCACACCTGCTGCTGCATTGCCACACCTGCTGCTGCACTGCCACACCTGCTGCTGCACTTCCACACCTGCTGCTGCACTGTCACACCTGCTGCTGCGTTGCCACACCTGCTGCTGCACTGCCACACCTGCTGCTGCACTGACACACCTGCTGCTGCACTGCCACACCTGCTGCTGCACTTCCACACCTGCTGCTGCATTGCCACACCTGCTGCTGCACTGCCACACCTGCTGCTGCACTGCCACACCTGCTGCTGCACTGCCACACCTGTTGCTGCACTGTAACACCTGCTGCTGCACTGCCACACCTGCTGCTCACTGCCACACCTGCTGCTGCACTGCCACACCTGCTGCTGCACTGCCACACCTGCTGCTGCACTGCCACACCTGCTGCTGCACTGCCACACCTGCTGCTGCACTGCCACACCTGCTGCTGCACTTCCACACCTGCTGCTGCACTGTCACACCTGCTGCTGCACTGCCACACCTGCTGCTGCACTGCCACACCTGCTGCTGCACTGACACACCTGCTGCTGCACTGCCACACCTGCTGCTGCACTGCCACACCTGCTGCTGCACTTCCACACCTGCTGCTGCACTGTCACACCTGCTGCTGCACTGCCACACCTGCTGCTGCACTGCCACACCTGCTGCTGCACTGCCACACCTGCTGCTGCACTGCCACACCTGCTGCTGCACTTCCACACCTGCTGCTGCACTGCCACACCTGCTGCTGCACTGCCACACCTGCTGCTGCACTGCCACACCTGCTGCTGCACTGCCACACCTGCTGCTGCACTGTAACACCTGCTGCTGCACTGCCACACCTGCTGCTGCACTGCCACACCTGCTGCTGCACTGCCACACCTGCTGCTGCACTGCCACACCTGCTGCTGCACAGCCACACCTGCTGCTGCACTGCCACACCTGCTGCTGCACTGCCACACCTGCTGCTGCACTTCCACACCTGCTGCTGCACTGTCACACCTGCTGCTGCACTGCCACACCTGCTGCTGCACTGCCACACCTGCTGCTGCACTGACACACCTGCTGCTGCACTGCCACACCTGCTGCTGCACTTCCACACCTGCTGCTGCACTGCCACACCTGCTGCTGCACTGCCACACCTGCTGCTGCACTGTCACACCTGCTGCTGCACTGTCACACCTGCTGCTGCACTGCCACACCTGCTGCTGCACTGTCACACCTGCTGCTGCACTGCCACACCTGCTGCTGCACTGCCACACCTGCTGCTGCACTGCCACACCTGCTGCTGCACTGTCACACCTGCTGCTGCACTGTCACACCTGCTGCTGCACTTCCACACCTGCTGCTGCACTGCCACACCTGCTGCTGCACTGCCACACCTGCTGCTGCACTGCCACACCTGCTGCTGCACTTCCACACCTGCTGCTGCACTGTCACACCTGCTGCTGCGTTGCCACACCTGCTGCTGCACTGCCACACCTGCTGCTGCACTGCCACACCTGCTGCTGCACTGCCACACCTGCTGCTGCACTTCCACACCTGCTGCTGCACTGCCACACCTGCTGCTGCACTGCCACACCTGCTGCTGCACTGTCACACCTGCTGCTGCACTGTCACACCTGCTGCTGCACTGCCACACCTGCTGCTGCACTGTCACACCTGCTGCTGCACTGCCACACCTGCTGCTGCACTGCCACACCTGCTGCTGCACTGCCACACCTGCTGCTGCACTGCCACACCTGCTGCTGCACTGCCACACCTGCTGCTGCACTGCCACACCTGCTGCTGCACTGCCACACCTGCTGCTGCATTGCCACACCTGCTGCTGCACTGCCACACCTGCTGCTGCACTGTCACACCTGCTGCTGCACTGCCACACCTGCTGCTGCACTGCCACACCTGCTGCTGCACTGCCACACCTGCTGCTGCACTGCCACACCTGCTGCTGCACTGTCACACCTGCTGCTGCACTGCCACACCTGCTGCTGCACTGCCACACCTGCTGCTGCACTGCCACACCTGCTGCTGCACTGCCACACCTGCTGCTGCACTGTCACACCTGCTGCTGCACTGCCACACCTGCTGCTGCACTGCCACACCTGCTGCTGCACTGTCACACCTGCTGCTGCACTGCCACACCTGCTGCTGCACTGCCACACCTGTTTCTGCACTGTAACACCTGCTGCTGCACTGCCACACCTGCTGCTTCACTGCCACACCTGCTGCGGCATTGCCACACCTGCTGCTCCACTGCCACACCTGCTGCTGCACAGCCACACCTGCTGCTGCATTGCCACACCTGCTGCTGCACTGCCACACCTGCTGCTGCACTTCCACACCTGCTGCTGCACTGTCACACCTGCTGCTGCGTTGCCACACCTGCTGCTGCACTGCCACACCTGCTGCTGCACTGACACACCTGCTGCTGCATTGCCACACCTGCTGCTGCACTTCCACACCTGCTGCTGCATTGCCACACCTGCTGCTGCACTGCCACACCTGCTGCTGCACTGTCACACCTGCTGCTGCACTGTCACACCTGCTGCTGCACTGCCACACCTGCTGCTGCACTGTCACACCTGCTGCTGCACTGCCACACCTGCTGCTGCACTGCCACACCTGCTGCTGCACTGCCACACCTGCTGCTGCAGTGTCACACCTGCTGCTGCAATGTCACACCTGCTGCTGCACTTCCACACCTGCTGCTGCACTGCCACACCTGCTGCTGCACTTCCACACCTGCTGGTGCACTGTCACACCTGCTGCTGCACTGTCACACCTGCTGCTGCACTGCCACACCTGCTACTGCACTGACACACCTGCGGCGTTAGGTGTATTCATCAATATTAACGTTCAGTATATTCAAAGTCGACAGTTTCTATAAATTAAAATTTGTCTATAGTTAGGCCTAAATTAAGTTAGGTTAAGTATTCGTATTTTGTTAGTAAATTTTTTGAAAGAATACAGGTTCGTAAGTGTTTGCGTAACTGATTCGTGAATCTGGCCCCCGGCCTGTGGACGGGATGTCAGTTCCACCCAACTAAGGTATTTAACA
>WNGS01158319.1:6906-18122 GCA_020271785.1 Procambarus virginalis
GTAAGGTTCTAAATTAAGCAACTGACATATGTGGAGAGCTAGTGACACAATTTATGTTTGTCCTGCACACCGCCTCCCATCCGAGTGGGCGCGGTGGATAGGTTAACAATCACTCAGTTACTACCTACAGTTAGTTAGCAAACTGGGGATATTTGGCTAAAATTTCTGGTAGCAGATCATTTTGAATGAAATAGTTTACACATCCCTGGAACATTGGTTATAGAATTGTCTCTAAATTCACGTATCTCTTTTCGCACTCCATCACATAGTGACGGAGGGTGTGCGAATAATTTTGTTTGACACAGTTTACATTTGGTCGGTCTACATCGGCAGATAATGAGAATTCCCAGAGATACTTGTAACCGAGTGAGTCTAAGCCGAGCAGCAGCAGTAACATCTAGAAGTCTGCTGATTTTATTGGATGATCCATAGAAATGTGGCTCCTCTTGCATGATAGTATGACTAGATGGAATTACTGGTGTCCAATTTCACTTTGCCTAAGATCTACAAGATCTTGTTTGAGTTCTCGGGTGTATTTCTGCTCTCAGATTGCTCACTAACAATCCAAGGTTACACTCAACGGCTCTTTAAAGGCAGATTCTTTGGGCTAACTTATCAGCTCTATCATGCATTGCGAGGCCAACATGAGATGGAGACCACATGAAATGGACTATATTACCATCCTTAATAATTTTGTTGTATTGTGTCTAGCTGTCGGACACGAGCATGTTACAGTTATGTCTTAAAGAGTTGAGAGCATTAAGAATGATAAGGAGTCACTTACAATTAATTAATGTATCAAGTTTGGAGACTTGTACACATTTCAGTGCAAGGATCAAGGCAAATATTCGGTCTGAAGGGTAGAGGCCCCAATTTTTTATAAGGACTCCCCACTCAAAGTACAAGCCATCGCCCATTGTCAGAACAACTGCACTTCCAGCTGCACCCGTGGTGCGGTGTAGGGAACCATCAGTGTATATGATTTGAGAGAGAGAATGCTCTGTGGACAGAGCATCAATATGGCTTAAGGCGTGAGCTTTGCCTCAAGACGAAGCTTGGGCTTATCTCTAATTGCTCTTGGGTGGAAAGGGAGGATTAAAACTGGAAAGGGTGTAACCTCCCACGGTGCAGGAAAGTGCCGTTGTTGTTTCTCTTGGTACAAATCATGAACCCCATACATTCTGAGTTGAGTTCCAGTTTTTGTTATCCATTTGGAACAATGCTGATCTTCAATAAAGTAAGTCTGGAGGGCTTCTGTGCAAGGAGGCTGAATAAAGAATAAGAACAGGGTGAAGGTAAAAGATGATTAAAAGTAAAAGAGCGGGAAGCACCCGTGTTACACCATCTTGTGGGTGGTAGTGGAACCTATATCCATCTTGTGGGTGGTAGTGGACCCCATACCATCTTGTGGATGGTAGTGGACCCAATACCTATCTTGTCGGTGGTAGTGGACCCCATACTCATCCTGTGGGTGGTAGTGGACCCCCTACCCATCCTGTGGCTGGTATTGGACCCTATACCCATCCTGTGGGTGGTAGTGGACCCCATACCCATCTTGTGGGTGGTAGTGAACCCCATACCCATCCTGTGGGTGGTAATGGACCCGATACCCATCCTATGTGTGGTAGTGGACCCCATACCCATCTTGTGGGTGCTAGTGGACCCCACACCCATCTTGTTGGTGTCAGTGGACCCTATATTCTTTCTGGGGGTGGTAGTGGATCCCATACCCATCATGTGTGTGGTAGTGGACGCAAAACCCATCTTGTAGGAGGTAGTGGACCCCTTACCCATCCTGTGGTCGGTATTGGACCCCTTAACCATCCTATGTGTGGCAGTGGACCCCATACCCATCTTGTGGGTGCTAGTGGACCCCCATATCCATCTTGTAGGCGGTAGTGGACCCTCATACTCACCCTGTGGGCAGTAGTAGACCCCATACTCATCCTGCAGGCGCTAGTGGATGCCATAATCATCCGGTGTTTTGTATTGGACCATATACCCATCCAGTAGGCGGTAGTGGACCCCACACTTATCCTATGAGTAATTATTGGGCCTAGACCTATCCTACAAGTGGTATGGACCCCTTACCCGCCTAACAGGTGGTAGTGGACCCTATACCCACCCAACAGTAGGTAGTAGACTCTATACTATCCTGTTTGCAGTAGTTTACCCCATGGACATGCCAACGTAATGTCGTTTTCTATTGACTTTCCTACAATACATTCTTTAAAGATTTTTAGCGCACAAACTAGTGTATATAATGTTGATTGGTGAAGCACTATTATTCTATGTAATAATTTTTAGTGTTTATTATCATTTACTAAGAACAACTTATATTTCTCAAAACAAAACTACGAAACTTCAATAGGATGTAGCTGATCTGTAATATTCTAAGAGCATGGACAATAGCTGGTAAATTTCACAACCCATGTGGGACCTGAAAACTACAATTATCATTATAAGTGATCCAATCACGACTATTCTGCTGTCTGCAGTGATGGATGGGTACTGTGAGACGTAAATTAGTACGTGAGGAAGAGTTTGGGTCTTGGAAAAAATGTAACTGGGAACATACCACATATGTACTAATTCATATTCAACATATTGACTTTAAGCATTAATTATATTAAGTCAAATATGTGCTGTCTTGTGCGACAGCGGGTTGCAGGCTTAATAGAATTCTACGATCAGGTGACAAAGATTAACCAAGAAAGAGAAGGATGGGCGGACTGCATTTTTTTGGACTTTCAGAAAGCCTTTGACACAGTACGCCAAAAAAGTCTGATACATAAGCTCGAGAAACAGGCAGGAGTAACTGATAGGGCGCTCCTGTGGATAGGGGAGTACCTAAGCAATAGGAAGCAGAGAGTTACAGTGAGGGGTGAGACCTCACATTGGCGTGGAGTCCCACAGGGCTCTATACTAGGAACTATCCTGTTTTTGATATACGTAAATGATCTCCCAGAGGGTATAGACTCATTCCTCCCAATGTTTGCTGACGACACCAAAATTATGAGAAGGATTAAGACAGAGGAGGACAGCGTGAGGCTTCAAGAAGACCTGGACAAACTGCAGGAATAGTCGAACAAATGGTTGTTAGAGTTTAACCCAAGCCAATGTAATGTAATGAAGATAAGGGTAGGAAGCAGGAGACCAGATACAAGGTATCATTTGGGAGATGAAGTACTTCAGGAGTCAGAGAGAGAAAAAGACCTGGGGGTTGATATCACGCCAGACCTGTCCTCTGAAGGTCATATCAAGAGGTAGTGGACCCCATACCCATCCTGTGGGCGGTAGTGGACCCCATTCCCATCCTGTGGGCGGTAGTGCACCCCATACCCATCCTGTGGGCGGTAGTGGACCCCATTCCCATCCTGTGGGCGGTAGTAGACCCCATACCCATCCTATGGGTGGTAGTGGACCCCATACCCATCATGTGGGTGGTAGTGGACCCCATACCCATCCGGTGTTCGGTAGTGGACCCATACCCATCCTATGGGCGGTAGTGGAGCTCCATACCCATCCTGTGGGCGGTAGTGCACCCCATACCCCTCCTGTGGGCGGTAGTGAACCCCATACCCAACCTGTGGACGGGCGTGGACCCCATACCCATACTGTGGGCGGTAGTGGACCCCATACCCATCCTGTGGGCGGTAGTGGATCCCATACCCATCCTGTGGGTGGTAGTGGGCCCCATTCCCATCCTGTGGGCGGTAGTGGGCCCCATACCCATCCTATGGGTGGTAGTGGACCCAATACCCATCATGTGGGCGGTAGTGGACCCCATACCCATCCGGTGTTCGGTAGTGGACCCCATACCCATCCTGTGGGCGGTAGTGGACCTCCATACCCATCCTGTGGGCGGTAGTGCATCCCATACCCATCCTATGGGCGGTAGTGGATCCCATATCCATCCTGTGGGCGGTAGTGCAGCCCATACTAATCCTGTGGTCGGTAGTGGATCCCATACCCATCCTGTGGGCGGTAGTGCACCCCATACCAATCCTGTGGGCGGTAGTGGACCCCATACTTATCCTGTGGGCGGTAGTGGACCCCATACCCATCCTGCGGGCTGTAGTGCACCCCATACCCATCCTGTGGGCGGTAGTGGACCCCATACACATCCTGTGGGCGGTAGTGGGCCCCATACCCATCCTGCGGGCGGTAGTGGACCCCATACCCAACCTGTGTGAGGTAGTGGCCCCCATACCCATCCTGTGGGCGGTAGTGGATCCCATACCCATACTGTGGGCGGTAGTGTACCCTATACCAATCCTGTGGGCGGTAGTGGACCCCATACTTATCCTGTGGGCGGTAGTGAACCCCATACCCATCCTGCGGGGCTGTAGTGCACCCCATACCCATCCTGTGGGCGGTAGTGGACCCCATACCCATCCTGTGGGCGGTAGTGGGGCCCCATACCCATCCTGCGGGCGGTAGTGGACCCCATACCCATCCTGTGTGCGGTAGTGGGCCCCATACCCATCCTGTGGGCGGTAGTGGACCCCATGCCCATCGTGTGGGCGGTAGTGCACCCCATACCAATCCTGTGGGCAGTAGTGGATCCCATACTTATCCTGTGGGCGGTAGTGGATCCCATACCCATTCTGTGGGCGGTAGTGCACCCCATACCCATCCTGTGGATGGAAGTGGACCCCATACCCATCCTGAGGGCGGTAATGCACCCCATATCAATCTTTTGGGCGGTATTCGACCCCATGCCCATCCTATGGGTGGTAGTGACCCCATAGTCATCCTGTAGGCAGTAGTGAACCCCACACCTATCCTGTGGGCGGTTGTGAACCCCATACGTATCCTGTGGAAGGTACTTGACCCCATAAGCATATTGTGGTTGGTAATGGATCCAATACTCACCCTGTGGGCGGAAGTGAACCCCATACGCGTCCTTTGGGTGGTAGTTGAGTGGTAGTTGAGCTCACGTATGGGTGACAGCTTTGTCCTGGGTTCGAATCCTAACCGGGTAGGATTTACTGGGCGCAAACCTCTGTTTAACTCAACAGTAAAATGTATACTTGGTTGTAAAAACGATTCTTCGTGGGGGTCGTATTCCAGGGACCTGCCCGAAACGCTACGTGTACTAGTGGCTGTACAAGAATTTAACAACTCTTTTATATATTTCAAAAAAAAAAGTTAACCCCATACCCATCCTGTGGGTTCATGTTACGACTCTGGGTTCTTTAGAGGGAAACCAGAGGTCAAATTTTGAGCTTATTAAAATACCATATAGTAAATACGCATCGCGAGCTGCATATGTCGTATCTTCCCTGCCAGTCGTAAGACTATTCTTGTTTCTCAAAGAGTATTTAAAGATTGAGCTTGGGGTTGATTATTAAATAATAAAATAGGCACCAACTAGGTGCCAACACTCTCGACACTGGAGAGGTGGTACTGGTCGAGGGTGTCACTAGTGATACTCGAGCAGTACCCCTCCATAAGGTTACCCTGGAATCTGATTTCCACAAGGGTATTTGTACAGTCGGAGTCACTTCGTACCTACCTTTCCCTAATGTTGATGTAATCATTTGGGTAATGATTTAGCCGGGGAAAAGGTAGGGGACTCCAGACTGCCTGTTATGTTGCCTACCCCAAAGGTTTGCCTGGATCCACCCGCCGCAGAGGATAATGTTGTGTACCCTGCGTGCGTGGTGACTAGGTCTATGGGACTTAAATGTAAGGGCAGCCCTGTGCTTGCCAAGGTGGTAAATCCCGAGGACACGAGGGACTTTCCGAGTGGTGAAAGCCCGGTGGACCTTGCGGACACATTCATGGCCCGACTCGATGACGTGGCCGAGGACATTGTGGAGAGCCTGCCACCGCCACCTACCGAGAGTAGTGGGGAGGTGGAGGAGAACCCTGTTGAGCCTCGGCCAATGACATCTGACCAAGGCCTGGACGCCTCCTTGAGTGAGTTACAGAAAGCTGACCCCAGTCTTGCAGATTGTCACGAGACAGCCGTCTCTATGGAGGAAATTGTAGACGCAGCAACTGGGTACTACTACAATGATCGGATTTTGATGAGAAAATGGAGACCTCAGAGTGCTCCCTTGTCAAATGAGTGGGAGGTAGTCCACCAGGTTATGTTGCCGACCTGCTATAGAGAAAGAGTTTTGTCAGCTGCCCATGATGATCCTATGGGGGGACATCAAGGCATTAATATTACGTATCACAAAATCTGCAAGTACTTTTTCTGGCCCAAGTTGAAAAGCGATATGGCAAAATTTTGTAATGCATGTATTGCTTGTCAACTTGTTGGGAAACCAAACCAAATTCCCCCTAAAAAGCCTATTGCGTGCCGGAGGAACCATTTTCTCATGTGGTAATGGATTGTGTTGGTCCATTACCTAGAACTAAGTCTGGTAATATTTACCTAATTACGATGATGTGTATCACCACTCGTTACCCAGAGGCCTTTGCTGTAAGGAACATCCGAGCAAAGACTGTTGTTGCTCGTATGTTGCATTTTTTTCCACTTTTGGACTGCCTCGGGTTGTGCAGACTGACAATGGTACTAACTTTAAGTCTGATATTTTTGAACAATTTTGTAAGGACCATGGAATAACTCATAAGGTTTCCAGCCCATACCATCCACAGAGTCAGGGGGTCATTGAACGGTTCCATCTAACTCTGAAGCAGATGTTGAAGACATCGTGCGAGAGTTCCCATACCTTCTGGGACGAGAACTTGCCATATGTTTTGTTTGCTGCTAGGGAGGGGTTGCAAAGTTCACTGGGTTGTTCTCCTTTTGAGTTAGTCTTTGGCCATAAAGTTCGTGGACCCTTGCAAATGTTACAGGAGAATCTGTTAGGGAATGTAACGTTAACCGAAGGTTCGGCTTTCTTTGCACAACACACCCAGAGACTCCAGGACTGCAAGGCTGCGGCACTAAAGTATCTTGGGAAGGCCCAAGAGAACATGAAAGAACGAAACGACGCTAAGGCTAAGTTGCGGGTATTTCAGCCCGGTGACCCTGTCCTGGTACTAAAGCCGCGACTAGGGAGCACTATGTCCCACAAGTACGAGGGCCCCTACATTGTGACAGAAAAGACTGGGGACCTCACGTACAAAGTGAGACACTCTGATAAGCGTAACCAGGTAATGCTCGTACACGTGAATCGGCTGAAGAAGTTCCAGGGCCCCAGGCCCATTGCACTAACCAATGTTTCCATTTCCAGTGAGGGAGGGGATGATTGTTCTGGGGACCCAACTAATCTCATTCTCAATAATTCTAGTTCTGTGAATGCTGTGGAGGAGGGACTGTCCCATTTGCAGATGTCCCAACGTGACGAGGTGCAGTCGTTGCTTGACGAATTCTCCAGTCTGTTCGGGGAGGTCCCGACCCAGACTGATGCCATTGACCATGATGTCAAGTTGACGGACTACACCCCCATTCGCCTTCAACCTTATCGAATGAGTCCGGAAAAGAAGGCCATCGTACGGAAGGAGGTCGACTTCTTGCTCCAGCACGGCCTCATCAGGCCGAGCCAGGGCTCTTGGTGCTCGCCCTGCCTTTTGGTCCCCAAACCAGATGGCTCCTGGCGATTATGCACCGATTATCGGCAGCTCAACAAGGTGACCATAGTGGACGCCTATCCGTTGCCACGTCTCGAGGACTGTATCGACGAAATCGGGAACGCCACGTATGTCTCGAAATTCGATCTCTCGAGGGGGTACTATCAAATCCCGCTCACTGAACGTGCTAAACAACTAACGGCGTTTGTGACACCCGAGGGTGTTTTTGAGTATCAAGTATTACCATTCGGCTTGCGTAATGCCCCTGCCACGTTCCAGAGGCTAATGAACTCTTTGCTCGCTAATGTGCCAAATTGTCGGGCGTATTTAGATGATATTGTGCTCTTTGATATTAATTGGGCTGACCACATAGCTAGAGTACGCCAGTTGTTCACAGTGTTGAAACATGCAAATCTAACCTTAAATGCTAAAAAGTGTCATTTTGGCCAAGGCACAGTGACGTACCTCGGTTATGAAGTGGGCCAAGGGAAAGTGTTACCTCGGCAAGATAAAATCAGTGCCATTCTGGACTATCCAGTGCTCAGGTCTAAAAAGGACATTCAACGATTTATCGGTATGTGTGCGTACTACCGACGCTTTTGTCAGAACTTTTCCAGTGTGGCCACTCCTCTCACAGATTTGTTGCGGAAGGCCGTTAAATTTAAGTGGTCATCGGACTGTGCAGAGGCATTTAAAAACTTGAAATTGATCTTAGCTTCCGCCCCAGTGCTTGCTAGTCCAAGGTTCGACCGTCCGTTTAAAATTCAAGTTGACGCGTCTGACTCGGGTGCTGGTGCAGTGTTGTTGCAAACTGGGGATGATAAAGTGGAACACCCAGTATATTATTACTCTGTGAAATTTGACAAGGCGCAGCGCAATTATTCAGTGATAGAAAAAGAGGCGTTGGCGCTAGTGCTAACATGCAAAAAGTTCGAAGTTTACCTCACAGGTAATATAGTGGAAGTGTACACGGACCATAACCCATTAGTTTTCATGAATCAGATGAAGCAGAAAAATAAACGCATCCTCAGGTGGGCATTGTACCTACAGGACTTTAATCTATCTATCCACCTACCGGGCCGGCTCAACGTGATAGCCGACGCTCTGTCCCGCTTGCCTGAGTAACATTCATCTGAGCCACAGGAAGCCATACCAAATGTCATGCTTTAGTTATTTTTTTTTTAGGTTCTCCTGTGACATTAAATATTCCGTGTCCAATTTATTTACTTCCCTGTGGTTTTTTTTTTTTTTTGTGTATGTTTTTTTTCTTTCAGAGAATTCCCTTGTATTTTTTTTTTGCAGAGAAATTGTTGTTTTGATTGATTTTCTATTATGTCATGGATTTCCTTTTTATTCTCTGTATACTCTTACAAAAAATATGACTACTATTCTAGTAGTCACATTTTTTTTCTCTGAAGGGGGGAGAGTGTTACGACTCTGGGTTCTTTAGAGGGAAACCAGAGGTCAAATTTTGAGCTTATTAAAATACCATATAGTAAACACGCATCGCGAGCTGCATATGTCGTATCTTCCCTGCCAGTCGTAAGACTATTCTTGTTTCTCAAAGAGTATTTAAAGATTGAGCTTGGGGTTGATTATTAAATAATAAAATAGGCACCAACTAGGTTTACTAATACTGTCTAATCATTTGTAAAGTAAACCTGAGTAAACTTGGTATCGGGCGCCGGTATGATTAGTTGAACAGTCTGCCGGCAACATTAGCCCACGGAGGAGGGGGGTCTCGCTTGCTTCTCTGCTGGCTGACTGTGGTGCTAGGACGTGCTCCTCCTTCCTCTTAGTTCTTTATTTCTGTGTCTTAATCGGGTTAAGTATTTATGTGCATTGTTTGTTATAGTCTGGCATATCCTTGTTCTATGTGTAGAGTAGTATACTTGGGGCGTAGTAGGTGTGTTTAAGTGTTTATCTGAATAGTTATTCTATAGGGGGTCTCAGTGGAAACACGTGGTCTCCCTACCCTAAGCTGACTCTTACTTAAAGTGTTTTATAGTAGAGCTTTACCCTAGCTTGGTTTCAGTGTAAAACCTTGTATCCTGTCTATGTGGACCAAGGCTTTTAACGTAAGATTGTGTGGTAAAGTTAGTATTATATTGTTATTGGTGTGATTGTGTATGGGGGGTTGTTAAGGGGTTAATAAAGAAGTAAGTTTGAACAGAGTATCCCTTGTTCCTGTGTGGGAGTACAATGATCTATCCCTAGACCAACCGGGTTTAGTAGCAAGCATTTATTACTGTGGATATTTTACTTTGGGGGCCGGGCCTTTTAGTTCTCCCATTTTTGATACCTCTGTATTCTACTTACCCTTACCCCTTAATAGTACCAGTTCCCCCATAGCAAGCCCACTACATTTTATAACACGGTAGTAGACGATATACCCATCCTGTCGGTGGTAGTTAACCATATACACATTCCGTGGACGCAACTGGACCCTATACTCATGCTGTGGGCGGCAATGGAGGCCATACCCATCCTGTGGGTGGTAGTAGACACAATTTTCATCCTGTGGGTGATTGTGGACTCCATACCCATCCTCTGGGCGGTATAGTGGACGCCACACATATCTTTTGGGCGCAAGTGGTACATATACCCATCCAGTGGGCATACGTGGACCCCATACTCATCCTGTAGATGATAGTGGACCCCAAACCCATCCTGTGTGTAGTAGTGGACCATATTCCCATCCAGTAGGCGGTAGTGGACCCCATATCTATCCTATGGGTAGTTATTGGGCCCAAACCCATCCTACAAGTGGTATAGACGCCTTACCGACCTAACAGGTGGTAGTGGATCCTATACCCACCTAACAGGTGGTAGTGGATCCTATGCCCATCCTACAGTAGGTAGTAGACACTATACCATCCTGTTTGAAGTAGTTTACCCATAGACATTCCAATGTAACACCGTTTTCTGTTGACGTTCCTACAATACATTCTTTAAAGATTTTTAGCGCACAAACTAGTGTATATAATGTTGATTGGTGACGCACTATTATTCTAATAATATTTAGTGCTTATTATAATTTACTAAGAACAACTAATATTTCTTAAAACAAAACTACGAAACTTCAATAGGATGTAGCTGATCTGTAATATTCTAAGAGCATGGACAATAGCTGGTAAATTTCACAACCCATGTGGGACCTGAAAACTACAATTATCATTATAAGTGAACCAATCACGACTATTCTGCTGTCTGCAGTGATGGATGGGTACTGTGAGACGTAAATTAGTACAAGAGGAAGAGTTTGGGCTTTGGAAAAAATGAAACTGAGAATATACCACATATGTACTACTTCATATTCAACATATTGACTTTAAACATTAAGTCATATATGTGCTGTCTTGTGTGAGAGCGGGTTGTAAGCCTGTAAGGCAAGATTTACCCTCCCTGAACCCATGTTGGTGGGTTTTCATGAAGTCTTCTCTCCAGATGTGTTTTTTTTCACAATCTTCTCCATTACCTTGCATGGTATACAAATTAAGGACACTGGCCTGTAGTTCAGTGCCTCTTGTTTGTCACTCTTTTTGTATACTGGGACTACATTAGCTATCTTCCATATTTCTGGTAGGTCTCCCGTTTGCAGTGACCTACTATACACTATGGAGAGTGGCAAACAAAGTGCTCCTGCACACTCTTTCAATACACTTGGTGAGATTCTGTCCGGC
>WNGS01158319.1:25363-51455 GCA_020271785.1 Procambarus virginalis
ATGAAAATGATATAGGTAATAAAGACAAGACCGAACCATAGGTACTACACAGTCACATCAGGAGGAAGACAACAGTGAAGGAACAGGTGATGAAACTTTGGATGGGTGAGGACAGGTACACAGAGAATGACAAAGAGGTGTGTGAAGAACTCAACAAAAGGTTCCAGGAGGTCTTTACAATAGAACAAGGAGAACTCACGGCGCTAGAGAGGTGGCAGCAAAGCAGGCGACCTTTGAAAGGTTCGAAATTTCAAGAGATGAGGTCAAGAAGCAGCTATTGGAGCTGGAAGGGAGAAAAGCTGTTGTGGTTGTTGTGGGGAACACATCCCATACACCCCCCCCCCTAACCTCCCCTTGTGGTTGTTGTTTTCATCTAGTACGTTCACCATTGGTAAACAGTTTCGTATGGTGGGTCACCAACAATATTGCTACGGAAGGTGATGCGTTCAGGGGTTTTCACTCCTAAATCCACCAATAAATACCCATAAGGTTTACTAATGCTTTCTTGTAGATATCTAAAAGCTTTTTAGAATCTTGTTTTCAAATAATTGCCGCTCTAAAGTCTCAATTGAGCTAAATCTCTAGATTTCACTAATATGAAATGGGAGGCGTTTAAACTTATACTTCTAGGTTGACCAGACACACACTAGAAGGTGAAGGGACGACGACGTTCCGGTCCGTCCTGGAAATCTTCAAGTCGATGAGAATGGTCCAGGACGGACCGAAACGTCGTCGTCCCTTCACCTTCTAGTGTGTGGTCTGGTCAACATACTTTAGCCAAGTATTGTGACATCGCCTGCTTATACTGCTAGCATATTTCACAGAGAAAAAAATATTTTGGGTAATTAAATATACACGAAACAGCGAGATGTCTGCCTTTAGTGAAGATATCAGACCACAATTTGGAATTGGCAGATTCAATGAACAAGTCATCAATAATAATTAAAATTGGTGAATCGTTTGTACGTTCATCTAAAGGGTTAATAATTTCAGGATGATCTATTTTTTCTTGTTAATTACTGGATCGTCTAGCAATGCTTTGTAACTGCCGCCGCATATAATAATACTGGAGAATTTCAGATGTTTTTTTTGTACGAGTTTTAGTGCACAAATGAGATTTTCGCCATTGGAAAAGCCTGCAATGAATTATTCTGCTAGGTTCATTGAAAATATCGAGTTGTTCTTCAGTGATAGGTGAACTATCCATGACTCTGTTGGGTTTGTACTGACATAAATATGATAAGGACATTATATTTAAACATGGGAGGTTTCATGAAAACATCAAAGAACATCAAAGAACGTTTCAAAAACATCAAACATACATTTCATAATTTTTATTTTTGAATAGAACATTTTCAAAACATAGGTTAGGGGGCAAGGTTTATAAAAATATCAGAGTATACATTTCACAAATTTTTATTTTTATATAGAACAGAACATTTTCAACATAGGTTAGGGAGACTGCATTTTCAGAACATCAGTGATGAGTCAGGCGCCCCGCATTTTTTCAAACATCAATGTTAGGTTAGAGGAAGTAGCAATTTTTAAAACATCAATGATAGATTAGGGGAGGTAGCAATTTTTAAAACATCAATGATAGATTAGGGGAGGTAGCAATTTTCAAACACAAAAGATAGGTTAGGGGAGGTTGCAATTTTTTTCCATCGCCAATTTCTTCAGTCACTAATTGGGAGGATACGTCTTGTTCACCAGTGCATCGCGTTTTCCCCACATATTGAATATGGGATGGAATCTGCGTCTCACAGGGCGTGCAGCAGCAGGTACAGGTTCATCCTCCTCATTCTCTTCTTCATGAATTTCTGCTCGAGGTATATCGGGGTGTCCATACGCCAAAGACTGTGTAGGACTCAGTACATAACGTTTATCGTCAAAGGCGGGCAATCCACGTTTTGTAGTGAGACAGGTACACATACGGCCTTTAACATTCCTAATAGATCTGGATTGGAACCGCTGCGCAATATTTAACTCTAAAGCACTTTGGAAAGCTGAATGAGCGAGTTTAGAATGATAAGTGGGAATTCCTTTACAACGACAGATCTGAACCTGATCTTGAGTGAGAATTTAGTACATTTTAGGCTTCAATGCAATGAGCTCCTTGATAATTTTTGCTCCAACTTCCGATTTTAACAAACCCAGTTGACCTTTGCGGAAGTCATCGAAATAGGGATTTTCAGGAGGGAAATTGCTGAAATCCATTTGCCGAGATAAAGGCAGTTTATTTAATGCCTCAAAAGCATTTGGACAGGTCAATTCAATCAAATACGAATCTGTATCTGTATTCAGCAATCTAGCTTTGTCTCCATAATGAACTTTGACCGTATTATACCAAAAATCATATAGGATCCTCTTAGCTATTTGCAGGATCTGGAACCCCAGGTACGTCGGTGTATTGACTTTAAGAGATTGTTTTTTGACCGTGCAAGGGACTGTCTTCGCTCAACAAAATGCTCCGTTTGAAGAATGGATTACGTGCAAGCTTTTGGAACTTGTCTCGAGATGTAACTAAATAATGCTGATCACTATATTTACTCACATTTGTTAAACTCTTGCCGTAAACTGCATTTGATACCAGCTTGAAAGTTTTGCCTTTAATGGCGCAAGGTGTATTCGAACGTTCACGAGAATTTGTTTAGACAAATTCCTTAAGGTACTTGCTTTGTTGGAATTCATAAACTGCATTTACCTTAGCTACTTTCAATCTCAATTTCATCAGCATCTGCAATAAATCCAAACTGATCAAGTAATCTTTTTGGGGGAGATGCGAGGCAATTAATTTATTGTTTTTCTTGGGGAGTTTGCGATCTTCGGTATTTAAAATGTGTTTGCTATAATCGGACAGAAGATCAGTAGAAATATTAGCATGCGACAGGGTTAAAGGCAAGTCATCGGTGTATCGAGCCACCACAGGTGCGACATGCTTGGTCTCACATGACCCAATACCCCTTATCCCCATCACACGCAGTATTCTCCAATCCTTGTTGGAGCCAATCATTGCATTCGGCAACAGATAATTTACGGATCCCGCCATGAGGAAGCAGTTCTGTCATACAGGTGGCGTATATAAGCCATTAAAATCTAAATACAGAATATATTTATCAGTACTAGAAGCATCAGCACTCGTATGCTCATTTTCTATACGTGTGTGTTCGTACAACAGAGGTAAATCCGCCTCTTAGATTTCTACGCAATACATCGTACAAATGGGGATCAGAAATAGAGTTCAAAACAACTTGACTCATAAACAAGAAAGTGTCCCATGCAAAACTAGATAACGAGACATAGTGAGTAATGTCTAACTTGTACAGCTCAAGCTTGGTCTTGCACCATACAGTAAACACATCACACAATAGTCCAGTATCTACTTTTAAATAGACCTTCAAGTAATCCCCAATGGTCTTGCATTCCGCTAATGTAAAGACTTCTTTAGCCTGTGTATAATCGTTCTCGCTTATGGCCTCGTGCTTTAAACTATTGTAGAAGGCTTCGGGAGGAGGAAGAGCCGGTTCATCTAATCTCTCCAAAGATGAAATGTAGTCATAACAGAATACCTGTTTGCCTGCCTTTAATAAATGGTAGGCAGCTACAGGGACGTCATCTAGCATAACTGAGGTGTAAGTGGTGGGTTTACCTTCCTTGATATGTTCTTTAGCTAGTTTTTCAAGCCCACCATTTAGTAAAGCCAGACTATCCATAAACCGAAGTTTCCCGATATCTACTTTCATGAACCTAAATCCATCTTTGGAGGCAATATCAATTTTGCGGTTAAGGAGGTTAGACAATTCATTTAAAATTACCCCGAGGTCATAAGCCGCATTGTGAGAGAATGTATACAAATATTTATATGAATTTCTGCACAACATGTTGCACCTGCGGCAATAGGCAGCTAGATAATTATTAAATTCAATAGCATGATCATGATGACGGTGCTTGTCTTTATCTGGTTTGAATGGTCTATTGCACATTTCACATGTGGTTTGCCATCTGTAAGCTTGCCAATGTTCACGTGTCATAGATATTTTGTATTTAGGCATGGTAGATTTAATTCTCTTCCATGCTTTCTGCAAAGTATCCGTGAAATGATTCACAGGATCATCCCCCATATACGTTAATTTTTCTACCACCTCCAATTCCCTGTTGATAATGATATAAGCATATGCCACGGCTTTGTGACGCATCTCAATCTTACCTTGGGGATTGGAGGGGTCCAATAAGCACTCGAAATCATAATATGCTGTGTGAGAGGGCCCATAAGCACGACTGTAATTTTTTACCTTGATTTTATGACCTTCAGGGTAAAATTTCAATGTTTGTTTAACTTCGCACGACACTTCGTGATCCCGCATCGCATCAGGTGACAAATGAATTAAGCACGAATGGCAAAAAATATGATTTTGGGGGACTCTGCTTAATTGCGGCGTTTGTTACGAACATATTGATTGAAATCTTTAATGAGCACACGATGCTGATCCTCTAGCATGAGCAAAGGTACTTTAGGAGCAGTGTTTTCCCTGCCTTTTCAAGCTAAGCTAATGTAGTACCTGTTGTCTTCACGAGTGAGCACGTAGATATATTTACTTAATTTATTTATACTTTCGATTTTATTTATATTATCGTACGTTATAGGTATTTCGATATCCTCACTCCAACGGACAAATCAAAGACACCACCTGGCAGATTTGGAACGCTTACCAATGTTATTTGAATTCATCCCCCGAGCAAGACATATAAATGCGGCGAAACATTGGATCTAACAAATATTTTGCTCCCCTATAGGGTTAAAAATAAGTTGTTTACCACGCAATTTACGGTACATAATCGCCAAGACGGATTGGATGTTGAACAGCTATGGAATTTATATAAAATCCTGAAATGCTTTGAATACCTAGACTCGAACCTTCTGTCTCTGCCAGAAACTCTTCTAACTTATTATCCAATTCAGCAATTCATTGATCTACGACAACACTTGCCTCATGCCTAGATACAGTGCATTGCTCAGCCCTTATGGGTAATTCTCTCTCAAAATCAGGTTCATTTTCTTGATTAAGCCGTTGCAAATTAAAAGAAAAATCTGGGTAAATTAAAAGGGCAGGAGGGAAATTGGGGTGAACGGCATCAAAGAAGGATTCTATTTGCCGGATAAAATAATCACGATATATAGTTAAATAATGCGCAGGATCTCCTTGGGCATAATCTGGGATGCTATATAAATGGCATATGTAACCCCCATTGAAATTATTGATCACTTCAAGCACTTCGGGTTGAGGAGGAAGCAAAACATCTACCTGCTGTTGCTGTTCCTGAGGTGGTGGCGGCGAATTGGCAATAGGCTGGCTGGCTTCCACATCGGAATCCGCTTCCCAAACTAAATGCAGTGAGTCCTCATCAACTTCTAGATGACTACCTAGAATAAAAAGAATTGAGATTTTAATAACAAATATAAATTTAATATAGGAATGTTCATAAAAAAATTAATGCAAGGTTATGGGAATAATCATGGAGGGTGTTACATACGATGTGGACTGTTCCTGCTGCTATCTCCTAATGTATAAGCTTGTATAAGCATGTGTATAAGCTTGACTAGTGCTAGGCTCTCCCCCTCCTCGAGGACATTCCTCATCCAACTGTTCAACAGATGACCCTGAAAAAAACAAAAACATTAATTATTTTTGCAGATGTTAATTAGCATTCATAACATATATATTTTTAAACGACTGATTAATGATGGGAATAGTGCAATATTACCTCAGATTAATAAAATTAATAATGAATACTGATGATGGTTATTAACTTACTTTCGCTTCGAGATAATGATGCTTCTGACGTCTCAGAATCAGATCTGGTGTTAGACTCTGTATCGTCATCAACATCCAGATTCATACAAAATGGACAGGTTTCGGGGTCGCGACCTGTGGATCACAGTAATATTACATATGTGAATATGAACAATATTACTGAAGCTGATAGGCAATATTTGTTTATAAAATATCATATACTGCTGGTGTAATTCTATACAAAACTTATTAGATCATTAACGAAAACAAGTGCTGCTGATATTAATATTACTCACCACTGGTGCAGAAGATTTTGGAGCACGAGGTGCAGACTGTATCATAATGTCCGTGAGGGATATTAGCGCACCGGAGACAGCATAACACACACTCACGACGTGAGTTGGCTGTATATGAAATACGACATTCTATGCACTTCACATCGCACAAGTGCAATTTCCCCTGCTTTGGCTTATTGCAGAAAGGACAAGTTTCCATGGTTGCGTATTGTTGTTGATTAATACAGAGGTCTGGTGAAATGTCCACGAGCGATGTTGGCTTCTTGTGCTGGCTGAGAGGGCTGTAGATGAACTGAACCATTGACTGGGGAATGGCGGCCAGGTCAGCTTTCCAGCTGTGCTGCCAGACTTACGATGCTTCTCAAATTGCAGTACGATATTTTGACATCTAGTTCAGTTTTTTGAAATTATTAGTGCATAAATGAATGATTGCAGCTGCAGATGACTAAAATGTATATTCCTTACCCGTAATTAGGTTAGGTTAGGTGAGGATGGTTACTCCAGCCATATTTGGAATAATCACATTAATTATAAACTACATAGATATGCAGCATGATGAGACCCCATTGACCATCTAGTGACATCGCATATAGTTTGAAAAGTCAGGTTGCAGTAGAGCCTTATCACTTAAATGCTAATGGCCAACAATACCCTATCCCTATATTGCGGTCGCTTTTCGTGATGTCGCTAAACAACAACAACAACTGGTCTGTAGAATATCTTTGTTATATAATAAGTTAGGCTAGGATGGTTTGATAGGGTTTATGAAATGAATAACAGAAAATATGAGCAATGAGCGAAAATACAAGCCAATGTAGCTGAATATCGCCTCTGATGAAACACAGAGTACCGTTGAGGTATTAAGCCTGATTAAGAGTTCGAACTAATGTGTGAACCTCCTAGGATCCGCATTTAGCACGTTGGATATAAGCTTTGAGCTCATTGGCGCCTCGCACCGCACTGGGGATGATGACGTCAGAAAAGAAGGTAACTGCAGAAGGCCTTATTTCAAAACATGAGAGGCTTGCTTTTACAGAATGAGTATTTTGATTTGTTATATGCTACAGTAAGGTGTGGGGAGGTATTTTTTTTTTAGCGAATGTGAAATGTGCATGTATATTTAAGCACGTGCATATATATATATGTATGCGTTTATGCAGCAATATTGGATTCGTACTGAAATCGCATTGAGGTCACCACGCCTAGCAGGGGACTGTTTTCATGCAAATGGATGATAGTGGGTTTTCATTTTTATTTGCCCTATGCTCAATAAACTATCCTTGAAGAAAGATGGACAAAGCTTAAATTAAACTCTCTAGATAGACGAAGAAATAGGGGTGACATGATAGAAGTGTTAAAGAATGGACATGATAAAGGGGGATATTAATAAGCTATAAACACGAGACAGAACACGAAACAATTGGTATAAAGTGGATGAGTTTTAGATTTAGGAAAAAGACCTGGGTAAATACTCGTTTGGTGACAGGGCTGAACTCATTTCTTGTGTTAAAATGAAATCTTAGCTTTGAAATGATCCTAGAAAAATGGGCAACAGTATGGAAATACCTTATTGAGAAAAACGAGCTTATAATGGATGACGTCATTGTACATTAGGCTTGACAGAAGGCAGCCTTTTAATCCCCCCTTTGCTATAAATATTGAAAATGGGAATAAATACACTATAACAGAAAACGGACTTATTCAGGGAAGATGAAGACGGGGTGACTGGCTAGCTGATGACGTCATTGACCATTAGCGATGCCTGTGCATGGGTCACTGCGGGTTACGAAAAACATGTATGACTACGAGGGACCTTTTAATCCCCTTGAAACAAAATGGCTGGTGCCTAGGAGCGAACCTTTTAATATAACAGTTGGAAAATTCTATATGATGGACGGGAGGAGACAATAAAATGAAAGAAAATATTAGGAGACTATGAGGGACCGTTGGGTAAAATATGGAAAAAACCCATGGCCCCACGAGGGATTGCTGATAAAAATACTTCGACTCGTTCGCCGGGGTAACGAAATGGACTAGGCCCTATGGAGGACCACTGGGGAAAAACATGGAAAAACCCATGGCCCTACGAAGGACCGCTGTATAAAGCAAACCGGTCCTTAGTAGTTCCTTTTCCCACTACTCCCATCATGTCTGCCCTCCCACCTTTCCCCCTCTGTCCCCCTCCCCCTTCATCCCATACCCTCCCTATCCCTCCTCCCCCTTCACCTCGTATCCTCCATGTCACCCCTATCTCCTTAACCCACATTCTACCTGTCCCCCATTACCATAAACCCCCACCCCCCACCCCAAAATCCTCTGAGACCCTACAAACCACCTCACAGATCTTCTCACCCACTGAACAGCTCCCACACCAGCAGAATGCTCGCCAAGAAAGGGACAAGAAAATAAACAGAAGAAAGTGAGCTTCAAGGCAATGTACACTAACATAAATGGGATTACAAATAAAACAAGTGAACTCAGAGAATGGTCACTAGAAGAAAACCCAGACATAATAGCACTCACAGAAACAAAGCTAACGAAAACCATAACAAATGAAGTGTTTCCACAGGTCTACTATGTAGTGAGGAAAGAGAGAGAAGGGAGAGGCGGAGGTGGTGTAGCTTTGCTACTAAGAGAAGGTTGGAGTTTCGAAGAGATGGTAATTCAGAACTGTGAAGGTTTCATTGACTACATATCAGGCACCATAGCAACTGGAGGACAGAAAATTATTGTATTAGTCATATATAACCCCCCACCCCCGAATGACAGAAAACCCAGACAAGAATATGATAGAAACAACTTGGCCACCATCAATATAATAGGGAGAGCAGCTTCTGTGGCTAGCAGGAACGGATCCAGACTACTAATCATGGGAGACAACAAGCATGGGAAGATAGATTGGGAGAACAGAGATCCACATGGAGGCCCAGACACATGGAGAGCTAAGCTGCTGGATGTGGCAACAAGAAACTTTCTAAGTCAACATGTCAAGGGACCGTCAAGAATGAGAGGAGGGGATGAACCAGCTTTGCTTGATCTGATATTTACCCTAAATGAGTCGGATTTAAGGGAAGTTAAGTTGGAAGCCCCCTTGGGAATGAGTGATCATAGTGTATTGAGCTTTGAGTACCTGGTTTAGCTAGGAATTATCACCCCTAGAAAAGAACTGGGAAACAAAGGGCTGGCGTACCGAAAGGGAAAATATGAGGAGATGAATAAATTCCTATTGGATATACATTGGGACACAGAACTCGGAACTAAGTCTGTACAAGACATGATGGACTATGTCACCCAAAAATGTTAGGAGGCTGTAAGCAGGTTTGTCCCAGCCCGACAGGAAAAAACAGAGCAGCAAAGGAATAATCTGTGGTTTAATAGGGAATGTATGAAAGCAAAGGAGCTGAACAAAAGGGCATGGAGGAACTTCCGTAATAACAGAACACCAGAAAGTAGAGAGAGATACCAGAGAACCAGGAACGAGTATGTTATTGTGAGAAGAGCAGCTGAGAAAAGGTATGAAAATGATATAGCTAATAAAGCCAAGACCGAACCAAACCTACTACACAGTCACATCAGGAGGAAGACAACAATGAAGAAACAGGTGATGAAACTTAGGGTGGGCGAGGACAGGTACACAAAGAATGAAAAAGAGGTGTGTGAAGAACTCAACAAAAGGTTCCAGGAGGTCTTTACAATAGAACACGGAGATGTCACGACGCTAGAAGAGGTGACAGCAAACCAGGTGACCTTGGATAGGTTCGAAATTACAAGAGATGAGGTCAAGAAGCACCTATTGGAGCTGGATGTGAGAAAAGCTGTTGGGCTGGACGGAAACTCACCATGGGTATTGATAGAGTGTGCAGGAGCACTTTGCTTGCAAAGTGTATAGTAGGTCACTGGAAACGGGAAACCTACCAGAAATATGGAAGACTGCTAATGTAGTACAATATACAAAAAGGGTGACAGACCAGAGGCACTGAACTACAGGCCAGTGTCCTTAACTTGTGTACCATGCAAGGTGATGGAGAAGATTGTGAGAAAAAACCTAGTAACACATTTGGAGAGAAGAGACTTCGTGACAACCCATCAACATGGGTTCAGGGAGGGTAAATCTTACAGGCTTGTTAGAATTCAACGATCAGGTCACAAAGATTAAGCAAGAAAGAGAAGGATGGGCGGACTGCATTTTTTTTGGACTGTCGGAAAGCCTTTGACACAGTACCCTTTAAAAGGTTGATGCATAAACTGGAGAAACAAGCACGAGTAACTGGTAGGGCGCTCCAGTGGATAAGGGAGTACCTAAGCAATAGGAAGCAGAGAGTTACAGTGAGGAGTGAGACCTTAGAATGGCGTGAAGTCACCAGTGGAGTCCCACAGGGCTCTGTACTTGGACCCATCCTGTTTCTGATACACGTAAATGATCTCCCAGAGGGTATAGACTCATTCCTCTCAATGTTTGCTGACGACGCCAAAATTATAAGAAGGATTAAGACAGCGGAGGAAAGCTTGAGGCTTCAAGAAGACCTGGACAAGCTGCAGGAATGGTCGAACAAATGGCTGTTAGAGTTTAACCCAAGCAAATGTAATGTAATGAAGATAGGGGTAGGAAGCAGGAGACCAGATATAAGGTATCATTTGGGAGATAAAATACATCAAGAGTCAGAGAGAGAGAAAGACCTGGGGGTTGATATCACGCCAGACCTGTCCCCTGAAGCTCATATCAAGAGGATAACATCAGTATCATATGCCAGGTTGGCTAACATAAGAACGGCCTTTAGAAACTTATGTAAGGAATCTTTCAGAACATTATATACCACATATGTCAGACCAATCCTGGAGTATGCGGCTCCAGCATGGAGTCAATATCTAGTCAAGCATAAGGCTAAACTGGAAAAGGTTCAAAGGTTTGCCACCAGACTAGTACCCGAGCTGAGAGGTATGAGCTACGAGGAGAGACTACGGGAATTAAACCTCACTTCGTTGGAAGACAGAAGAGTTTGGGGGGACATGATCACCACATTCAAGATTCTCAAGGGAATTGACAGGGTTGATAAAGACAGGCTATTTAACACAAGGGGCACACGCACTAGGGGAAACAGGTGGAAACTGAGTGCCCCTATGAGCCACAGAGATAGCAAAAAGAACTTTTGTAGTGTCAGAGTGGTTGACAAATGGAATGCATTAGGAAGTAATGTGGTGGAGGCTGACTCCATACACAGTTTCAAGTGTAGATATGATAGAGCCCAATAGGCTAAGGAACCTGTACACCTGTTGATTGACGGTTGAGAGGCGGGACCAAAGAGCCAGAGCTCAACCCCCGCAAGCACAACTATGTGAGTACATACATGCATACATGCATACATACATGCATGCATACATACAATCTGTTTCATAAATTGATAACTCTGTGGTAGTGGACCCCATACCCATCTTGTGGGCGGTAGTGGACCCCATACATATCTTGTGGGTGGTAGTGGACCCCATACCCATTTTGTGGGTGGTAGTGGACTCCATACCTATCTTGTGGGTGCTAGTGGACCCCAAACCTATCTTGTGTGTGGTAGTGGACCCCATACCTATCATGTGGCTGGTAGTGGACTCCATTCCCATCTTGTGGGTGGTAGTGGACCCAATACCTATCTTGTGAGTGGTAGTGGACCCCATACCCATCTTGTGGATGGTAGTGGACCCCATACCTATCTTGTGGGTGAAAGTGGACCCCATACCCATCTTGTGGGTGGTAGTGGACCCCATACCTATCTTGTGGGTGGAAGTGGACCCCATACCCATCTTGTGGGTGGTAGTGGACCCCATACCTATCTTGAGGTGGTAGTGGAGCTCATAACTATCTTGTGGGTGGTAGTGGAACCCCATACCATCTTGTGTGTGGTAGTGGACCCCATACCAATATTATGGGTGGTAGTGGACCCCCATACCTATCTTGTGGGTGATAGTGGACCCCATACCTATCTCGTGAGTGGTAGTGGACCCCATACCTATCTTGTGGGTGGTAGTGGACCCCATACCCATCTTGTGGGTGGTAGTGGACCCCATACCCATCATGTGGGTGGTAGTGGAACCCCATACCATCTTGTGTGTGGTAGTGGACCCCATACCAATATTATGGGTGGTAGTGGACCCCTTACCCATCTTGTGGGTGGTAGTGGACCCCATACCAATCTTGTGGGTGGTAGTGGACCCCATACCAATCTTGTGGGAGGTAGTGGACCCCATACCCATCTTGTGGGTGGTAGAGGACCCCATACCCATCTTGTGGGTGGTATTGGAACCCTATACTCATCTTGTGTGTGGTAGTGAACCCCATACCAATATTATGGGTTGTAGTGGACTCCTTACCCATCTTGTGGGTGTTAGTGGACCCCCTACCAATCTTGTGGGTGGTAGTGGACCCCATACCAATCTTGTGGGTAGTAGTGGACCCCTTACCCATCCTATGGGTGTTAGTGGACCCCAAACTCATCATGTCGGTGGTAGTTGACCCAATACCCATCTTATGGGTGGTAGTGGACCACAAACCTATCTTGTGGGTGGAAGTGGACTCCATACTCATCTTGTGGGTGGTAGTGGACCCCATACCCATCTTGTTGGTGGTAGTGGACCCCATACCCATCTTGTTGGTGGTAGTGGACCCCATACCTATCTTGTCGGTGGTAGTGGACCCCATACCCATTGTAACACGGGTGCTTCCCGCTCTTTTACTTTTAATCATCTTTTACCTTCACCCTGTTCTTATTCTTTATTCACTTCACAAACCAAGGGACCCCCAGAGCTATACTTGATCCGACCCCACGCCACGTGGTCTTAAACCATTGACCAGCTTAAGATTCTATAACCTTATGACGTGAAAACAGACTTCTAGCACAACTCTGGAATCGCCTTGCGCTGCCACCACCAGACCATTACCACTGAGCAATGACCGAGGTCTGGATCGATCATGCTAATTAATAAACCTTAGGGGCTTGATCCCCTCTAGTAAGATATGGGAGGGATGAATTTTTACGTTAAACAAAAGTGTGGAATAATTAAAATCAAAGGGATAATGAATTCTTCTTCGGTGTTAGAATCTGCGGCCCAACTCAACTCGGCCTCTCAGGCTACCCACGTGGTCCGGGACAATGTAAATAAATCACATAAAATGGAAATTAATTAAAAGACAATTTACTAGTTAAATGGTTTATTCAAAACTAAACAAAATCTAAAAGCAAAGCACTTCCTTACCTGAGCACTCCCTGACGTGAAAAACAATGAGTTGAAGTAATTCCCTTTACCAACACTTAGCAACTCTACCTTGAGGCGACCAGCTCGGTGTTAGTGCTAGGTCTTGAGGCAAATGGGTCGAGGCCACCTGCCCGGGCCGCTCCTGGTACCACACTGTCTTTCCTCGCCCTGCTCCACACAGAAGCCAGAGCAGGGTATTCTTCTGCCTAGTTTACTAACAAATTAACAAGGTTTACTAAGTTGCTTGTGTGGGGGGGGGGTTGTAACAAACTAGTTGTTGTAGGAATGATCCAGAATGTTCTAGAAACCACGTGTAGGGACCTGACCCAAGCACATGGTCGCATCCCCTGGGGTGATTGGTGGTGAAAATAACTGCTGCCTTTGTTCACAATTTCGTATAATGAATTATTCCACATTATTCAGTAATTTAGAGAAATTTGTCTTCATTCAATCTTTATAGTATTACTGTTTATAGTATTGAGAGGATCCTAATTGTCAGGTTAATGAGTTAAGTCACCATCAGTGACGTCACAAGCTGGGACTAGACTTTGCTGCTGAGTGACCTCAGCGCTCACAAGTCATCAGAGTTTCCGCGTCCACTATTTCTCAAAGGTCAAATAGCCATTTTGTATTCGGAAATAGCCCTTCCCTAAGATGCTTATGTAATTAACTTCAGTTAAAAGAATTCAACCAATCTGGGTCAGTCAGTGCAACAGAGATTAGTTGTTCAACTTAAACCTTGCTAATAACTTAGTAAACTAGGCAGAAGAATACCCTGCTCTGGCTTCTGTGTGGAGTAGGGTGAGGGAAGACAGTGTGGTACCAGGAGCGGCCCGGGCAGGTGGCCTCGACCCATTTGTTCCAAAACTAGCACTAACACCGAGCTGGTCGCCTCAAGGTAGAGTTGCTAAGAGTTGGTATAGGGAATTAGTTCAACTCATTGCTTTTCACGTCAGGGAGTGCTCAGGTTAGGGAGTGCTTTGTTATTAGATTTTGTTTAGTTTTGAATGAACCATTTAGCTAGTAAATTGTCTTTTAATTAATTTCCATTTTATGTAATTTATTTACATTGTTCCGGACGAGGTGGGTAGCCTAAGAGGCCAAGTTGAGTTGGGCCGCACATTCCAACACCGAATAAGAATTCATTATCCCTTTGATTTTAATTATTCCACACTTTTGTTTAACGTAAAAATTCATCCCTCCCATATATTACTAGAGGGGATCAAGCCCCAAGGTTTATTAATTAGCATGATCGATCCAGACCTCGGTCTTTGCTCAGTGGTAATGGTCTGGTGGTGGCAGCGCAAGGCGATTCTAGAGTTGTACTAGAAGTCTGTTTTCAAGTCATAAGGTTGTAGAATCTTAAGCTGGTCAATGGTTTAAGACCACGTGGCGTGGGGTCGGCTCAAGTATAGCTCTGGGGGTCCCTTGGTTTGAGATGTGAATAAAGAAGTTAGTTTTAGTTTAGTTCATTTATTATGCACCCCATACCCATCTTGTGGGCGGTAGTGGAAAGGGTTACAGAGGCACATAATGGGCTCAGGGACTGAACCCCACAATTCATTTAGCTAAGCAAGTTACAATCTTTATGAGCTAGTTACAAAATTCAATATAAGTCGTCACATCAACAATGGGTTCGAGATCGACCTCAAGTACAGGTTCTAAATTAAGCAACTGACATATGTGGAGAGCTAGTGTCAAAATTATATGTTTGTCCTGCACACCGCCTCCCATCCAGTGGGCGCGGTGGATAGGTTACAATCACTCAGTTACTACCTACAGTTAGCAAACTGGGGATATTTGGCTAAAATTTCTGGTAGCAGATCATTTTGAATGAAATATTTACACATCGCTGGAACATTGGTTATAGGACTTGTCTCTAATTCCGTACTATTCGCACTAGAGTGAACTCCATCACCGAGTGACGGAGGGTGTGCGAATAAATTTTGTTGACACGTTTACATTTGTCAGGTTACATCGTCAAGATAATGAGATTCCCCAGAGATAATTGTAACCGAGTCTGAGCCGAGCAGAAGTTAACATCTGGAAGTCTGCTGATATTATTGGATGAACCAAAGATGTGTGGCTCCTCATGCTTGATAGTATGAGGATGATTGGAATTACTGGTGATCAGTTCACTTGTTGCCTCAGATCTACAAGATCTTGTGGAAGGTCTCCGTTTAACTTCTGCTCTCAGACTTAGCTCACTTGACAATCCAAGGTTACACTCAACGGCTCTTTTAAATGCAGATTCTTTGGCTTATTTATCAGCTCTATCATGCATTTCGGAGGCCACCATGAGATGGAGACCACATGAAAGGACCAGCTTTTACCATCCTTAATAATTTTGTTGTAGTTGTTATCTAGCTTCGGACACGAGCAGGTTACAGGTATGTCTTTCAAGAGTAGAGCCATTTAAGATGAATAAGGAGGCACGATACCTTAATGTTCCACTTTGAGGACTTTACACACTTTCGTGCAATGATCAAGCAAAACTAGTTCCGGTCTGAGGTAGAGGACAAATTGTTTATACGGACTCACCACCTCCGCGTGCAAGCCATCCCGCCCCCAGTTGTACAGGAACACTGCAGTCTTCCAGCTGCACACCCATGGTGCGGTGTAAGGAACCATCAGTGTAAATATGATTTGAGAGGAGAATGCCTCTGTTGGACAGACTCAATTATGGCTTAACAGGAGTTTGGAGCTTTGCGTCAGGGCTTATCTCTAATTTTGCGTTCTTTGGAAAGGGAGGGATTAAAACGGGAAAGAGTGACCTCCCACGATGCAGGAAAGTGCCGTTGTTGTTTCTCTTAGTACATATCATGAACACCACATCTGAGTTTGAATTCCAGTTTTTGTTATCCATTGGAGACAATGCTGAATCTTCATAACAAGTATTCTGGACGGAGCTACTCTGTGCAGGTGCTTAAGATAAATAGTAAGCAGGGGTGGAAGGGTGTAAAGATGAATTGCAAAGTACAAGAAGCGGGAAGCACCCTGTTCACCATCTGTGTTTCACTCTTGTGGTGGTATTGGACCCTACCATATTGTGGATGGTATTGGACCCATACCTATCTTGTCGGTATGTTAAGTAGTGGAACCCATCTCATCCTTTGGGGTGGTAGTGGAGCCCCCTACCCAATCCTGTGGCTGGTATTGGACCCTATAACCCATCCTTGGTGGTAGTTTACCCATAACCCTCTTGTGGTGGTAGGGGACCCCATACCCATCTGTGGGTGGTAATGGACCCGATACCCATCCTAATGTGTGGTAGTGGACCCCATAACCATCTTGTGGGTTGTAGTGCACCCCCTACCCATCTTGTTGGTTGGTCAGTGACCCCTATTCTTCTGTGGGTGGTAGATGGATCCTAACCCATCATGATTTTTGTATTGGACGCAAACCCCATCTTGTAGGAGGTAGTGGACCCCAATTCCCCATCCTGTGGCGAGTATTGGAACCCCTTAACCATCTATGTTTGGCGTTGACACACACACATAACCATCTTGTGGTGCTAGGACCCCCCGATAAAATAAAAATCCATCTGTAGCGGTAGTGGACCCAATACTCTTCCTGTGGGTGGTTTTGGACTCCATACCCATCCTGCAGGCGCTAGTGGATGCCATAATCATCCTATGTTTTGTATTTGGTACCATATACATCCAGTAAGGCGGTAGTGTGACTCCCACACTATGTCCAATTGAGTAGTTTTTGGGCCCAGACCCATCCTACATGTGGTATGGACCCCTTACCCGCCTAACAGGTGGTAGTGGACACTCCTGCCCCCAAAACAGTAAGGATCGTAGAGCTCTATACTATCCTGTTTGCGTAGTTTACCCCATGGACATCCAACGTAATTCGTTTTCTTTTTCCTACAGAACATTCTTTAATTATTTTTAAGGCACAAACTAATGTATATAATTTTGATTGGATGAAGCACTATGATTCTATGTAATAATTTATACTGCTTATTTTATCATTACTAAAACACTTATATTTCTCAAAAAAAAACTTAACGAACTTCAATAGATGTAGCTGATCTGTATATTCTAGAGCTATGGACAATAGCATGGTAATAAATTCACAACCCATGTGGACCTAACTACATTCTATCATTATAAGTGAATACCGAATCACGACTATTCTGCTGTCTGCAGTGATGGATGGGTTATGTGAGACGTAAGATTAGTAACGTGCAGGAAGATTTTGGGTCTTGCAAAAATGGGGCGGGGGGGGATCACTGGGAAACATACCACCTAATGTACTAATGTCATCTTTCAACATATGGAGGACTTTAGCATTAATTATATCATCAATATGCAAGCTTCTTGTGCGACGGCGGGTTGCTGCTTAATAGAATTTCTACGCTCTTGGACAAAGATTAACGCAATAAAAGAAGGATGGGGCGGAGCCTTTTTTTTTGGACTTCAGAAAGCCTTGACACAGGAACCAAAAAAAGTATGATACTACGCTCGGAAACAGGCATGAGTAACTGATAGGGCGCTCCTGTGGATAGGGGAGTACCTACGCAATAGGAAGTAGAGAGTTAAAGTGAGGGGTAAGACCTCACTTGGCGTGGAGTACCGAACAGTGCTCTATACTGGAACTATCCTGTTTTTGTATACTTAAATTAACTCCCAGATTGGTATGACTCATTCCTCCCAATGGTTGCTGACGACCACAAATTATGAGAAGAATTAGGACAGATGTGCACAGCGTGAAGGCTTCAAGAATACCTGGACAAACTGCAAGGAATAGTCCACAACTAAAGGTTGTTAGAGTTAACCCAAGCAAAAGTAAAATAAAGAAGATAGGGGGAGGAAACAGATACAAGGTAAAATTTGGGAGATGAAGTACTTTATCTGGGTTCGAGAGAGAAAACATACCTTTGGTTTGATATCAGCACCAACCTGTACCTCATGAAGGTCATATCAATATTGTAAGTGACCCCATATATCCCATCCTGTGTGCGTAGTGTGACCCATATCTCCATCCGTGCACTACCACCAGTCAGATTGGTAATGGGGGTATCCACTACCTCCCACGATGGGTACTGGGGTAACACTACCCATCTAGTCAGACCTTCAGAGGACAGGTCTGGCGTGATATCAACCCACCAGGTCTTTTTCTCTCTCTGACTCCTTAAGTACTTCATCTCCCAAATGATACCTTGTTTCTGGACTCCTGCTTCCTACCCTTATCTTCATTCCATTCTTGAGATTGGGTTAAACGCTGACAACCATTTGTTCGTAAACTATTCACCTAGGCAGCTTGTCAGGTCTTCTTGAAGTCTCGATCTGTCCTCCTCTGTCTTATCCTTCTCAGAATTTTGGTGTCGTCAGCAAAAATTGAGAGGAACATGAGTATATACCGTCTGGAAGATCATTTACGTATACTAGAAACACGGATAGTTCCTGTATAGAGCCCTGTGGGACTATCCAAGCCATGTGAGGTCCTCACCCCGTACCTGTAACAGTCTCTGCCTGTCTATTGCTTAGTTACTCCCCTATCCACAAGGAGCGCCCTTCAGTTAACTCACTGCCATGTATTTAATTCTCGAGCTTATGGTACTCAGACGTTGTTGGCGTACTGTGTCAAAGCTTTCTGACAGTCCAAAACAATGCAGTCCGCCCATCTTCTCTTTCTTGGTTATCTATTGTCACCTGATCGGTAGATTTCCTTTTCCTGCACCCGCTGTCGCACAGACACACTATTTGACTTACTTAAATTATGCTTAAGTCAATATGCTGACATACTGAATAGTACATAGTGGTATGTTCCCAGTTACATTTTTTCCAAGGCCCAAACTCTTCCTCACGTACTAATTTACGTCTTCACAGTACCCATCCATCTGCGAGACAGCAGAATAGTCGTGATGGTCAGATTATATTGAAAATTGTAGTTTCAGGTCCCACGTGGGTTGTGAAATTGTACCTACTATTGATCCATGCTCTTAGAATCATTACAGATCAGCTACATCCTATTGAAGGTTTCGATGTTTTGTTTTGAAAATTAAGTTGTTCTTATTAAATGATAATAAACCTAGCTTAAAATTATTAACTAGAATAATAGTGCTCACCAATGCAACATATATACATTAGTTTTGTGCGTTTAAAAATCTATTAAAGAAAGTATTTGTAGGAAGGTCAATAGAAATCGGGACATTACGTTGAATGTCCATGGGGTAAACTACACTGCAACAGGATAGTATATGTGATCTACTACCCACTACTGTTGGGAGTGGGTATTTGGGTCCACTACCACCTAGTTAGGCGGGTAAAGGGTCCATATCCACTGTGTAGGATAGTCTAGGCCCACAATAATTACATCATATGATAAGTGAATTGGGAGTCCACGTACCGCCTCGGATGTCTGGTATATGGAGTCCAATACAAACACAGGGGACATGAGTTATGGGCATCCACTACGCCTGCAGATGTAGTATGGGGTCTACTACTGCCCAACGTGATAGGTGAGGGTCCCATACCCGCCTTACAAGATGGTATGGGCCACTGACCGAGGGATGTCCACACGCCACCACAATATGGGTATAGGGGTCCCATGACCACACAGGATTGTAAGGGTCCACTACCTCCTACCAGATGGTGTTTGCGTCACCTACCCACACCATGAATGGTGAGTATGGAGACATACCTACCCCCGAAAAGAATATAGGGTTGCCACTACTACCAAACAAGATGGGTGTGAGGTTCCACTGCACCCCCAGATTGGTATGGGGTCCACACCACACATCAGGACTGGGTATCGGGTCCATTACAGCCACAGATGGGTATGGGGATTCACGATACCAACCCACAAGAATGGGTGATGGGGTCCAACTATGCCACGCCACAGGAGGGTATAGGGTCCAATAACCAGCCAACAGAGGGATGGGCCTACCAGACCTGGATAGGGGTGCCACTACCACCAGGAGAACCACAGATAGGATTGGTGTCCACTATCACAATCTAGTCCATCCACCCATCAGTAATGGTTAATGAGGGTCCCTACCACCCCAATTTATCAAGATGGTTTAACACGTGTGCTGGAATCCCCGACTCTTTTAGCTTTTAATCATTTTTAACTTCCCCTGTTGCTTATTCTTTGATTCAGCCACTCCTTGACAAGAACTCCTCCAGGACTTACTTTATTGTAAGATCACATGTTGTTCAAATGGATAACAAAAACTGGTAACTCAACTACAGATTTATGGTGTTCATGATTTGTACCAAGAGAAACAACAACGGCACTTTCCTTGCACCGGGAGGGTTACACCCTTTCCAGTTTAATTCCCTCTTACCAATGAAGCATATTAGAAAGACAACTCGTTTGAGGCAAAGCTGCAACGCCTTAAGCCACATATTGATGCCTGTCACAGAGACATTCTCTCTCTACAAATCATATCCACTGAATGGTTGCCCCTACACTCGCACCAGGAATTGCAGCTGGAAGTGCAGTTGTTCTGACAATGGGCGATGGCTTGTACTTGTAGTGGGGAGTCCGTATAAACCACTGATGGCCTCTTCCCTTCAGAGACCGACTATTGTAGCCATTGCATCTTGCACTGAAATGTTACACGTTCTCCACCAATTGATCATTAATGTGTAAGGAATCCTTATCATCTTAAATACTCTCAACTCTTTAAGGAATAACTGTAACCATGCTCGTGTTCGAATCTAGACACAAATACAACAAAATTATTAAAGGTGGTGAAGAGTCCCATTTACATGTGGTCCCCATCTCATGTTGCCTCCTGAATGCATGATAGAGCTGATAAGTTAGCCAAAGAATCTCCTTTAAAAGAGCCGTTGAGTGTAACCTTGGATTGTCATGAGCAATCAGAGCAGAATTACACCAGAACTTCAACAAGATCTTGTAGATCTGAGGCAAAGTGAAATTGACACCATAATTCCATCTATCATCACTACACTGCAAGAGGAGCCACACCTATATGGATCATCCATAAAATCAGCAGACTTCTAGATGTTACGCTCTCGGCTCAGACTCGGTTACATATACTCTGGGATCTCTCATTATCTGCCGATGTAAACTGACCAATGTAAACTGTGTCAACAAACTTATTCGCACACCCTCCGTCCTATGTGATGGATTGCGAAAAGATTCTGTGATAGAGACAATTCTATAACCAATGGTTCCAGCGATTGTAAATATTTCATTCAAATAATCTGCTACCAGAAATTTTAGCCAAAATATCCCCAGTTTGCTAACTGTAGGGTAGACTGGTGATTGTAACCTATCCACCGCGCCCACTGGATGGAGGCGGTGTGCAGACAAAACTATAAAATTTTGACACTAGCTCTCCACATTGTCGGTTGCTTAATTTAGACCTGTACTTGAGTCGATCTCAAACCCATTGTGATGTGACGACTTATATTGAATTTTGTAACTACTCATAAGATTGTAATTGCTTAGCTAAATGATATTGTGGTGCAGGTCCCTGACCCATGATTGCCTCTGTAACCCTTATTCCACTACGCCCACAAGATGGGTATGGGTGCATAATAAATGAACTAAACTAAACTAACTTCTTTTTCACATCTCAAACCAAGGGACCCCAGAGCTATACTTGAGCCGACCCCCGCACGTGGTCTTAAACATTGACCTTAAGATTTACAACCTTATGACGTGGAAAAAGTTCTGCTATAAACTCTAGAATCGCCTTGCGCTGGCCACCACAACCATTCAAACTGAGCAAGACCGAGGTCTGGACGATCAGCTAATTATAACCTTGGGCTTGATCCCCTCTAGTAAATTTGGAGGGATGAATTTTTACTTTAACAAAAGTGTGGAATAATTAAAATCAAAGGATAATGAATTCTTTCTTGTGTTGGAAGTTGCGGCCCAACTCACTTGGCCTCTTAGGCTACCCACCTCGTCCGAACAATGATAATAAATTACATAAAATGGAATTATTAAAAAAAAGACAATTTAAAAACAGCTATGATTCATTCAAAACTAAACAAATCTAATAACAAAGCACTCCCTAACCTGAGCATTCCTGACGTGAAAACAAGAGTGAAAATTCCTATACCAACTTTCCTCTACCTTGACCTTGCGACCAGCTCGTGTTAGTGTAGGTTTGAACCAAATGGGTCGAGGCCACCTGCCCGGCCGCTCTGTAACCAACTGTCTTCCCTCACCCCTACTCACACGACCCAGAGCAGGGTATTCTTCTGCCTAGTTTACTAAGTTATTAGAAGGTTTAAGTTGACAACTAATCTCGTGTACTGATGACCCAGATTGGTTGAATTCTTTTAACTGAAAGTTAATTACACAAGCATCTTAGGGAAGAGCTATTTCTGATTACAAAATGGCTATTTGACGTTTGAGAAATAGTGGCGAACATCTGAGTGACCTTGGACGCTGAGGTCCTCGCAGCAAAGTCTAGTCCCAGCTTGTGACGTCACTGATGGTGACTTCATTAAACCTGACAATTGGATCCTTCAATACTATAAACAGTAATACTATAAAGATTGAATGGAAGACAAATTCTCTAAATTACAATGAATAAGAATATTCATTATAACAAATTGAAAATGAGGCAGCAGTTATTTTCACCACCAATCACCCCAGGGTGCGACCACATGTCTTGGGTAGGATCCCTACGCGTGGTTTCTAGAACATAATCTGGATCATTCCTACAACAAACTAGTTGGTTACAACCCCCCCCCCACACAAGCAACTTAGTATAACTTTGTTAATTTTGTTATAAATGAGCGAAGAATACCGCTCTGGATTCTGTTGGAGTCAGGGGCGAAAGACAGTGTGTACCAGAGGGCCGGGCAGGTGGCCTGACAACAATGTTGCCTCCAAGACCTAGCACTCAACACTGGTGGTCGCCTCGGTAGAAGTTGCTGCTATAAGTTGGTATAGGGTAAATTTACGTCAATTCTTGCTTTTCCCTATAGGGAGTTGCTAGTTAAGGAAGTGCCTTTGTATTTAGATATTGTTTAGTTTTGAAATAAACTCAATAGTAGTAAATGTCTTTAATATTAATTTCCAGTTATTGTGATATTTACATTGTCCCGGAACCACGTGGTAGCCTGAGAGGCCGAGTTGAGTTTGGTCGCGCAGATTCTAACACACGAAGAATTATTATCCTGTGACTTTTAATTATTCACACACTTTTGTTTAACGTAAAAGTACCTCATACCCTTCCCATATATTACTAGAGGGGATACAAGCCCCTAATGTTTATTGATAGCATGATCGATCCACGACCTCGGTCATTGCTCATGTGGATGGTCTGGTGGGCGCAAGGTGCAAAAGGCCATAAGATTCTAAAGTTTGCTAGAAGTCTGGTTTCACGTCATATGGTTGTAGATCTTAAGTCGTCAATGGTTTAGACCACGTGCGGGGGTCGGAAACAGATATAGCTGTCTGGGGGTCCCTTGGTTGTGATTAATTGAATAAAGAATAGAAATGGCTGAAGGTAAAAAGATGATTAAAGTAACAACTGAGCGGGATTGGGGGAGCACCGGTGTTAATCGGGTATGGGGTCCATACCACAGACAAGATACGGTATATGGGCCCCTACCACCAACAGATTGGGTATGGGTCCACTCCCACCAAGCAGACTGGTATGGGGTCCATTACCACCAACACAGATGAGTATGGAGCTCCGACTTCCACCCCAACGATGGTTTGTGGTCCACTACCCCCCATAATGATGGTGATGGGCAACTACCACCGACATGATGGGTTTGGGTCCACTAACACCCATACGATGGGTACGGGGTCCACAACACCATACCCGTGTGAAGGGCCACTACTCCAATTGGGTATGGGGTCCTACCCACCAAAGATTGGTAGGGGCGCCACTACCAACCCACAAGGATGGGTAAGGAGTCCACTACAACCCATAATATTGTTATGGGTTCCACTACACACACAAGATGATGTATAGGTTCCAATTACCACCCACAAAGTGGGTATGAGGGGTACCTCTACCACCCACAAGGATTGGGGTGCCCACACCGCACAAGATTGGATGGCCACTACCTCACCACAAGATTGAGTATGAGGGTACCCCAGAGAGGTCGGCACTACCACCTCCAAGTATGTGGTAGGGGGTCCACTACACACACAAGATGGGATAGGGGTCTCCACTACCACTCCTATATGATTGGTATGGGTGCCACTACCCCACATCAAGCCGGTATCAATCCACCACAGGATGGGTCTGTGGGTCCACTACCACCACAAGATGAGGTATGGGGTCCCACTACCCCCCAAGTGGATGGCCATACGCACCCGAGATCAGGTATAGTTGGGTCCACTATCACTCCACAAGTATAGGTATGGGGGTCCTCACGGATTAAGGGTCCACAACAGGCGTACAATGGTATGGGTGTCCACTACCACCACAAGATAGTAGATACTGCCATCCCGGAGGTTGGGGCCCTCCATACCACACAAGAGTAGTATGGGCCACTCTCCATACACTCACAAGTCGGTATGGGGTACACTACCACCCCACATAGTATGGGTATGGGGTCCACTTCACCCACAAGTAGGTATGGGGTCCACTACCACACCACAAGATGGGTATGGTGTGTCCTACTCCACTCACAAGATAGGTATGGGGTTCCACTACCATCACAAAGAATGGGTATGGGGTGCACTTTATCCCTCACAAGATAGTATGGGTCCACTACCCCCACCCAAGATGGGCCAATGGAGTCCACTACCCAGCCACCGTGATAGGTCTGGGGTCACTACCGACAACAGATGAGGTTTGGGTCCACTAGCACCCCAAGATAGGTATGGAGTCATACCACCCACAAAAATGGGTTTGGGGTCAATACCACCACAGATATGTATGGGGTCATACGCCCACATCAATGGTATGGGGCTCCACTACCGACAGACGTTATCTACATTTTACTGCAAACAGATTGCTATGTAGCAATGTCATGTATGATTCATGTCATTGCACTAACTACGTAGTTGTGCTTGCGGGGTTGAGATCTGGCTCTTTGATCCCGCCCTCTCACCAGCAATCACATGGTGTACAGGCTTCCTTCAGCCCTTATTGGGACTCTATCATACCCTATATCAACTTTTGAAACTGGTATAGGAGTCAGCCAACCACCACTTACTTCCTAAGCATTCCATTGTCAACCACTCAGTGACACTAAAAAGTATAGTCTTTCTGCTACTCTGTGGCTCTCCGGGGTCACTCATGTCACCTGTTTCCCCTAGTGCGTGTGCCCTTGTGTTAAATAGCCTTGCTTATCTAACCCTGTCAATTCCCTTGAGAATTTGACATGTCGGGATCATGCCTCCACACCCCAACACTCCTTCCTGTCTTCCAACGATAGTGGAAGGTTTATTCCGTAGTCTCTCCTAGTGCTCAAACTACCTCTCAGTTCGGTGACTAGTCTGTGGAAAACCTTGAAACCTTATTCCAGTTTAGCAACCTTATGCTGAATAGATATTGACTCCCATGCATGGAGCCGCATACTACCCGGATTGGATCTGACAATATGTGTTTTATGATACTATGTTCTGGAAGATTCCTTAATAAGTTTCTAAAGGCCTTTCTATGTTAGCCAACCCTGACAATGCATCCTGATGTTATCCTCTATTGATAAGAGCTTCAGGGGACAGGTTACTGGCGTGATATAATACACCCCCAGGTCTTTCTCTCTCTCTGACAATTGAAGTATTTTTCTCCACTAAGATACCGGATTATCTGGGTCTCCTGCTTCCTACCCCTATCAACATTACATTGTGCTGTGG
>WNGS01158320.1:7869-12869 GCA_020271785.1 Procambarus virginalis
ACTCCATACCTCTCCAGGCAATGAGACAGTGTGGGACCTCTGGTGCTCTCTCATCGAGCACTGTTTTGTGGGGAAAACTCGTGCCAAATGCTTAATGCACAGACTTGCATAATAACCACAAGCTGAAGTTTTATAAATTTTTAGACACAAACCCACCAGGGGACTCGAACCATGGCCAACAAGGTGGCAGTGCACGCTTTAACTACACCATACTTCAAAGCCATAAGAGAAGCAGGAATTCTGGGGTATTTAACCCTCCAAACTCCATACCTCTCCAGGCAATGAGACAGTGTGGGACCTATGGTGCTCTCTCAACGAGCCCTGTTATGTGGGAAAACTCGTGCCAAATGCTTATGCACAGACTTGCCTAATAACCACAAGCTGAAGTTTTATACCTTTTAGACACACAACCCACCAGGGGACTCGAACANATATATATATATATATATATATATATATATATATAATATATATATATATATATATATATATATATATATATATATATATATATATATATATATATATATATATATATAGTAGGCATCCTTCAGTCTCGGGAGACTATGGAGTTGCGCTCTGGTTGTCAATCAGAGTGAGTGAACTCCTACTCTCAATCTTACTCTTACTCACTCTTACTCTCTTACACTTACTCTCACTCTTACTCTCAATCACTCTTACTCTCAATCACTCCTACTCTCATTCTTACTCTTACTCACTCTTACTCTCTTACTCTTACTCACTCTTACTCTCTTACTCTTACTCACTCTTACTCTTACTCTCAATCTTAATCTCAGTCACTCCTACTCTCATTCTTACTCTTACTCACTCTTACTCTCACTCTTACTCTTACTCTCAGTCTTACTCTTACTCCCACTCTTACTCTCAATCATTCTTGCTCTCACTCCTACTCCCAATCACTCTTACTCTCAATCACTCCTACTCAATCACTCTCAATCACTCTTACTCTCATACTCACTCTTACTCTTACTCTCAATCACTCTTACTCTCACTCACTCTTACTCACTCTGTCACTCTTACTCTCACTCACTCCTACTCACTCTCAGTCACTCTTACTTTTATTCACTCTTACTCACTCTTACACACTGTCACTCTTACTCACCTTCAGTTACTCTTACTCACTCTTACTCTCAGTCACTCTTACTCTCACTCTCTCTCAATCACTCTTACTCACTCACTCACTCTTACTCTCAGTCACTCTTACTCTCTCTCTCTTACTCACTGTTACTCTCACTCTTACTCATTCCTACTCACTCTTACCCACTCTCATAGTCTTATTCACTCTTACTCTCACTCACTCTCAATCACTTACTCACTGTCAGTCACTCTTACTCACTCTTACTCTCACTCTCACTCACTCTTACTCACTCTTACACACTCTCACTCACTCTTACTCACTCTCACTCACTCTTACACACTCTCTGTCACTCTTACTCACCTTCAGTTACTCTTACTCTTACTCACTCTTACTCTAAGTCACTCTTACTCACTCTTACTCTCAGTCACTCTTACTCACTCTTACCCACTCTCACTCACTCTTACTCACTCTTACCCACTCTCACTCACTCTTACTCACTCTTACCCACTCTCACTCACTCTTACTCACTCTCAATCACTCTTACTCTCAGTCACTCTTACTCACTCACTCACTCTTACTCTCAGTCACTCTTACTCATTCCTACTCACTCCTACCCACTCTCATACTCTTACTCTTATTCACTCTTACTCTCACTCACTCTCAATCACTTATTCACTGTCAGTCACTCTTACTCTCACTCACTCTTACTCTTACACACTCACTCACTCTCACTCTCTCTTACACTCTGTAAACCTTCAGTCACTCTTACTCTTACTCTCAGTCACTCGTACTCTCACTCACTCTTATACTCACTCCCTCATACTCACTCTTACTCACCCTTACTCATTCCTACTCACTCTTACTCATTCTCACTCCTACTCTCACTCACTCTCAGTCACACTCTTACTCACTCTCTCACACTGTCACTCTTACTCACTCTCACTCTTTCTCATTCTTACTCACACTTACTCACTCTCATACTCACTCCTACTCTCACTCTTACTAACTCTCATTCTCTTACTCACTCTCACTCACTCCTACTCACTCTCACTCACTCTTGCTCACTTCAAGGCATTTGAAGTGGAATCTAAGCATGTTCGCATGGCTATATTTAGATATATGCACTTCACTTTTGGTCGCTGTATTATAGAATGGATATAAATTCACTAGAATGCGTCCAGCGTAGGATAAAGTTAATTAATCCCCCAAAACACTTCTGCGTTTTGGGCGAGTTAGCCCTCCACTATCTCCTGTGGTTTTGGGTGTTCCAAGGTAGTGGGCGCTAATACTGAAAAGTGTATAGTCTTTTGAACCTTGTCACCTTAATTCTCGTCCTAGGTTTTTCAATTTGGTATCAATGTGTTCGCAATAGAATTCCCAACAGGAGTATATGCATATAATTTAAAAAACAGCATCGCGCTCCACCCGCCGACAAGATGAAGGTAGGCGGCAGGTACCAGAAAGAGCTCATTACATTAGAGAGTGCGATAATACTGAAAAGTGTATATTCTTTTCAACTTTGTTACCTCAATTCTCGTCCTAGGTTTTTCAATTTGGTATCAATGTGTTCGCAAAAGAATTCTGTACAGGACTAAAGGCATATAAACTCAAAAAACCCGGCTTACCATCCGCAACAAACAGAGAAAGCGAGAGCGTGTTACCCAGGAGTGCACAAGAGCGATAAAATGTATACACTCTTTTCACTTTGGTCACCTTAATTGTCATCCTAGGTCTTTCATTTTGGTATCAATGTGTTCGCAATAGAATTCCCAACGGGAGTGTATGCATAAAATGTCAAAAACAGCAGTGCGCTCCACCCGCTGACGTGATGAAAGCAGGCCGCGTTACCCAGAAGAGAGAGCTATGCAGTGCCTGGCCTTCCATTAGAGAGCCTTTTAATACAGAGAGTGAATACTCTTTTCAACTTTAATTGTCACCTCAATTCTCGTCCTAGGTTTATCAATTTGGTATCAATGTGTTCGCAATAGAATTCTCAACAGGTTTAAATGCAAATAAACTCCAAAAGCGTATAAGCCAAAAGCGAGTGCATATAAACTCCATTAGTGGACATTTAGCAGCTAAAATTTTGACTCCATACTTCGTCATTAGTGGGCGAAAGTGAATTATTAATTAAACTAATTACAAACCTGTTATACGAAGAAAGATTGTCAGAGCTTAAATTACATTCTCTAGAAAGGCGATGAATTAGGAGTGACATATGGTAGAGGTGCACAATAGGATGAATGGACATAACAAAGGGGACATTAATGAGGTATTAAAAGTAACAACACAAAACAGAACTCGAAACAAAGTGTACAAATGGAAAAATTTAGATTTAGGAAAGAACTGCATGGGTATATACCTTACCTTGATACCTTACCTTGAGGTGCTTCCGGGGCTTATCGTCCCCGCGGCCCGGTCATCGACCAGGCCTCCTGGTTGCTGGACTGATCAACCAGGCTGTTGGACGCGGCTGCTCGCAGCCTGACGTATGAGTCACAGCCTGGTTGATCAGGTATCCTTTGGAGGTGCTTATCCAGTTCTCTCTTGAACACTGTGAGGGGTTTGCCAGTTATGTCCCTTATGTGTAGTGGAAGCGTGTTGAACAGTCTCGGGCCTCTGATGTTGATAGAGTTCTCTCTCAGAGTACCAGTTGCACCTCTGCTTTTCAACGGGGGTATTCTGCACATCCTGCCATGTCTTCTGGTTTCATGTGATGTTATTTCTGTGTGCAGGTTTGGGACCAGCCCCTCTAATATTTTCCACGTGTAAATTATTATGTATCTCTCCCGCCTGCGCTCAAGGGAATACAGATTTAGGCTCTTTAGTCGGTCCCAATAGTTTAGATGTTTTACCGAGTGGATTCTAGCAGTAAAGGATCTCTGCACGCTCTCCAGGTCAGCAATTTCACCAGCAGTGAAAGGGGCTGTCATTGTGCAGCAGTACTCCACTCTAGAGAGCGCAAGCGTTTTGAAAAGTGTCATCATCGGTATAGCATCTCTAGTGTGAAAAGTTCTTGTTATCCAACCTGTCATTTTTCTTGCAGTTGTGACGGCTACTTTATTGTGTTCTTTAAAGGTAAGGTCTTCCGACATGAGTACACCCAGATCCTTTACATTGCCTTTTCGTTCTATGTTATGATTTGCCTGAGTTTTGTACGTGGTTTCCGTTTTTATATTTTCATTTTTTCCATAGCGCATGAGCTGGAACTTGTCTTCGTTAAACACCATATTATTTTCTGTAGCCCATAGAAAGACCTGATCTACATCTGACTGGAGGTTCGCCGTGTCCTCTATGTTGCCTACTCTCATGAAGATCCTAGTGTCATCTGCAAAGGATGATACAGTGCTATAGGTTGTGTTCTTGTCTATGTCCGATATGAGGATGAGAAAAAGTACTGGAGCAAGCACAGTACCCTGGGGGACTGAGCTCTTAACGGTTGACGGGTTGGATTTTATTTTGTTGACTATTACACATTGGGTTCTGTTGGTCAGGAAATTGTAGATCCATCTGCCTACTTTTCCGGTAATTCCTTTTGAGCGCATTTTATGGGCAATAACACCATGGTCACATTTATCAAAAGCTTTTGCGAAATCTGTGTAAATTACATCAGCGTTTTGTTTGTCTTCCATAGCATCTAATGCCATATCATAGTGGTCCAGCAACTGCGACAGGCAAGAGCGCCCTGTTCTGAAACCATGTTGTCCGGGGTTATGGAGATGCTGTGATTCCATGTATTTTGTGATCTTACTTCTTAGCACTCTCTCAAAAATTTTTATGATGTGCGATGTTAGTGCTATCGGTCTGTAATTTTTTGCCTCTGCCTTATTTCCTCCTTTATGAAGTGGTGCTATCTCTGCTGTTTTTAGTATATCAGGAATAACGCCAGTATCTAGGCTTT
>WNGS01158320.1:26945-94003 GCA_020271785.1 Procambarus virginalis
TACGTTAATATAAGTCAATCAAATCGCAAACCTCGCGACCACCTAATTGTGCTCATTGGCCCTCTCACTGGTGAAAGAGGGTGTGAGAGGGTGTGAGGGTGTGGATGAGGGGTGTGAGTGAATGAAAGGTGTGTGTGAGAGTATGGGAGGGTGTGTGAGTTTGTAAGGGTGCAAGAGGGTGTGTGAAAGTATGAGAGAGTGTGTGAGGGTTTGAGAGGGTGTGTATTAGGGTGTGAGTGTATGTGATTGGTGTACGTGTGTGAAGGTGTGTATGAGGGTGTACGTTGGCGGTGTAAGGGTACATGAGTGTGTGAGGGTCCAAGAGGTATGTACGAGTGTGTGAGGGGTGTGTGAGAGTGTGTTAGGATGTGAGTGGGACCTTGAGAGTGTGGGAGGATGTGTGAGGGTATGTTAGGATATGTGAGTGAGAGAGTGTGTGAGGGTGGTGAGATGGTATGTGAGGGGTGTGAGTGTGAATGAGAGTTTGAGAGAGCGTGTAAGAGTGTGTGAGGGTATGAGACGGTGTTGTGAGGGTGTGTGAGAGTGTGGGAGGGTGAGTGAGGGTGTGTGAAGGAGCAAGAATGTATGTGAGGTGTATGAGGGTTGTGAGTGTTCGAGAAGTTGCGTGAGTGTGGGAAAGGGTGCATGAGAGTGTGAGAGGGTGTGTGAGGTTATATTAGGGGGGTTTAAGGGAACGTGGGAGTGCAGGGGGTGTGTGAGAGAGTGGGGAGGCTTGTCAGGTGTGTGATTGTGTGTGTGGTTTGAGAGGGTGTGAGTGTATGTGAGAGGGGGTGTGTGTGAGGGTGAAAGTTGGCGGTGTGCAAAGGTAAATGAGATTGTGTGTATTCACCTAGTTGTGCTTGCGGGGGTTAAGCTCTGCTCTTTCAACTGTCGATCAACTGTTTCTACTACTACTTTTTTTTTTTTCACACCACATACACCCTAGGAAGCAGCCCGTGACAGCTGACTAACTCCCATGTACCTATTTACTGCTAGGTAACAGAGGAATAGGGTGAAAGAAACTCTGCCTATCGTTTCTCGCCGGGCGCCCGGATTGAACCCGGGACCACAGGATCACGTGTCCAGCGTGCTGTCCGCTCGGCCACTGGGTGTGTGAGCGTGCGAGAGGGTATGTAAGCGTGTGTGAGGGAGTGTGAGAGTGTGTTACGGTGTGAGTGGGCCCATTGAGAGTGGGGAGGATGTGTGAGTGTGTGAGGGTGTGAGAGAGTGTGTGTGAGGGTGTGTGAGAGTGCGAGAGGGTACGTGAGAGTTTGTGAGGGTGTATGAGGGTGTGTGAGTGTAAGAGAAGGTCACTGAGTGTGTAAAAGGGTGTATGAAAGTGTGAGAGGGTGAGTAAAGGTGTGCGATGGTGTGTGAGAATGTGAGAGGGTGTGTGAGGGTGTGTGAGGGTGTGTGAGGGTGTGTGAGGGTGTGTGAGTGTGCATGAGAGTGTGTTGAGGGTTGTTGTTGTTTTAGATTTAGCTACTTAAAACGAAATGTCCATGTAGCACGGGCTATGGGGAGCCCGTAATTGAGTACGGTTATTCGCGATAACCTTATTACTGTGATATTTGGTTCAAAGTTTTTAAATGGAGGTGGGGATTCCTCCTTAATCCCTGTTTCTTTTTCGCTTCTGTTTTAGTGAACTGGTTTTAGTCTTGTTTTAATAACATTATCTTGGTGGAGGATGTAGATGCAGAATGCACACTTGTGAGTCACTTTCCTCAACGGCTTTTCTAATCATTGTAGTCGCTGTGGAATGTGCATCTAATGCAGCTGCTGTCGTTGGATTAATGTTGAGTTTGATGCACAGGGCTTCAGTAGCTTCACATTCCAGTAAGAAGTGCAATAGTGGCGCTTCTGCTTCTGTTCCACAGATATGACACTCTTTAACTATTAGGATTATTACTTCCCAGAAGCACTTTTAACCAAGTCTGAGTCTGTTTATGACTACTGCAATGTCTCTGGATATCTTTTTGACAGGCTTGAAAGAGAGATACCCAGTGGCTTGTTCGTACCAAATCGCTGTGGATCTTCCTTCCGCTACTTTGGCTCTGTGGCGACTTTAAATAGTTGGGAATATTTTCTTCATGATATGCTCCTTAATCTGTCAAAAACTTAGAGGTATTTGAACCTGTATATTATCTCTGTGCTGACTGGATAACAATGCCTGGAGCAAAGATTTAGAGTCGGTATGAATGGTAACATCATGTAAACTATTCTCAATTGTATAGTTTATGGCCTCCTTCAGAACATATAGTTCTGTTTGCAATGTTGAGCAACCACTACTCATGCTCCAGTAAGCTTCATGGTTGTTAGTGTTAACTGTTGACCCAGCAGAACTTTTTTCTTGATCAATTGATCCGTCTGTAAAGATGTGAGTCGTTGTAGATCTTGAGATGGTTTCCATTTTTTGTTTTATGACTGCTTGGAGCCTCTTCGAGTCACATGCTGATTTTGTAACTAGTATAACTTCGTTTTGTTTTGTATAACTTCGATGATTATCTTTAGACTCGATTCTTCCCATGGAAGAGGCTGCCGAATGTGTTGATACCCGCCAAACACACACTGAAACTACGACGTTGGTACAACGTTCGACCAAGTTTTAACACCTCCTAACCAGTTATAACAACCAATATATTAAGTTGTAACAACGTTCTAATCCGTCAAAAACACGTTAAGCCAAGATGTAACAACTTTATTACAAGTTGTAACAAGCGGAAAATAGAGACAGTTTTGGTTTGTGTTTCCAGGGTATGGTCTATCTTCCCTTTTGTTTTTAATGGTCCATTTTAAGTTCACTTTCTCTAGAATCTTGATCAGATTGGAAAGGGTGACAGGGTGTGTGAGGTTGTATGAAGGGTGTGTAAAGGGGTGTGAGAGTGTGGGAGGGTGTGCGAGGGCGTGTGAGGGTGTGTGAGAAAGTGGGGGGCTTGTGAGGGTGTGGGAGGGTGTGTGATAGTGTTTGAGGGTGTGAGAGGGTGTGAAAAGGTGTGCGAGAGTGTGGGAGGGAGTGTGAGGGTGAGTGATAGTGTTTGAGGGTGTAAGAGGGTGTGTGAGAGTGTGGAAGGATGTGTTAGGGTAGAGGCCAGCCGAGGCAAGATGTGTGGTCACAGACCTAGCCCTTTGTTGGCGGTCAGGATCTCAAATTTTGGTTTTTATATATGTTGAATTTTTTGTCCTGTTTTAACTTATAATTATTTCGCAGAAATGTAATAAAATATTGCACATTATTAATGTGACTATAATGATTTTCATTATATTGACCTTCCCAACCATGTTAAAGACTGTACCTCTCTCAACCAGTTTAAGATAAAAACGAAGCACTACCTAATAAATTACCTGTAACCTACCTTACCCCTCTATTGTCAATCCATGTCTGTTTTTTTTTTTTTAAACAACGCTGTTTGTCGACCTAATTGTATTTGTGTTGCTTTTTCAGCCATGTCCCCCCCCCCTTTTTTATCTCTATTTTTATTTGTTCTCAACACATTTTATTCTTTATACTCAATTGGTATTAAGCTTTAGTTATTAATGTTTTTCTTGTCCGAAACGCTTTGCGTAATAGTGGTTTTAGGCATTGTATGTACTAGCTCTATCTATAAATCCATCAATCTTTGTAAAATCTCTTATATGTATGTACCTTACCTAAATAAACATTAATTATTAAAAATAAACATTTATATTTCCTTGATAATCAGGAAATATTTTAAGAAGGAATACCTGGGAACTGACAACCCTGGTTTGTTGGCCTACACAAGTGTTCAGTTCATCTTACACCTTCAGTCTTGTAGGCTGTCTACCAGGTTGCTGACACCGCCCGCCAGTGCCCGACACAGCTGCCACCTCCCACCACCACAGCCACCTCACCATCGCCACTGCCAGACACTCCAGTCATATCACCACTACAATCGCCTTCTTTCACAGCCGCCACAACAGCAACTACCCCCGTCACAGCCGGCACCCGCACAGACGCCGTCACACCTGCTGCCGTCACTGCCGCCGCCGTACTCACCCCGCCATCACAGCCGCCTCCATACTCACACCGCTACCTCTATCATTTTTTTCGCTGTCTCTTTGCATGTCTTTGTACCTCAATCTATTTCTCCGTCTTTCTTTCTCTTCTATTCACTCTTTCATTCTATTCACTCTTCCTCTGTCTCTTCTATCTTTCTCTTATTTCTCTCCATCGATTGTCTGATACTCTCTCTCCATTTGTCTGTCTCTCTGTCAATATCTCGCTTTCTCTCTCTCTCTCTTTATCTCCTCTCTCTTCTCTGTCGTGCTCTCTCCCTTTCTCTTCTCTCTCATTTCTCTCTCTACTCTCTCCTTTCTCTGTATATTTCTCTTCTCTATCCTCTCTCTTCTCTCCTCTCCCGTCTATCTCCATTTTTCTCTCTCTCTTTCTCTTTTCTTTCTCTATTTTTTCTCTCACTGTCTCCTCTCTTAAATTCTCCCTCTCTTTTTTATTCTCCATCACTTTTTTCTTCTCCTTCTCTTCTATTTCTCTCCGTTCTCTCTCTGCCTCTTTCGCTCTCTTTCTTACTCATTCTGTCACTCTTCATTTGTTTCTCTCCACCTCTTTCTCTCTGTCTGTCTCTCTTGGTCTCTATCCATCTCTCTCTCTCTCTCTCTCTTTGGGTCTCTCTCCACTCTCTCTCTTTCTTTGTTTCTTTCCTGTCTCCTCCTGGCGCTCTCCCTTTGCTTCTTTCCTTCCTCGTTCTGTCAGTCTCTCTACATTTGTTTCTCCCCTCTTTCTTTCTGTCTGTCTCTCTCCCTTTGTTTATCTCATCTTTCTTTCTGATTGTCTCTCTCCCCCTTTGTGTATTTCCTTTCTTTCTGTCTGTCTCTCTTGGCAACTCTCTCCCTTTACCCTCTACCTGCCTCTGTGTGTGTCTCTCTCTCTTTCTGACTCTGTTTTCTCTCTTTCTGTCTCTCCTTGTCTGTTTATCTCTCTTTTATATTCAATAAAGATAATTATACCTAATAACTACAATAATTTATAATTAGAATAAACGTGATAAAACATTAAAAAGCGTGTTATTATAACGTCATGGCCTCACGTTCTATAATAGTATTTACAAATTTTCAAAAGACATGTATAACACGTAATTTAAAACAATCATATGTAGTTTTTATCACGTTTTGAAAGCGAGAAAATATGTGTTGGGTCATTGTCTTCAGGTTTCAACTTTTGTTCCACCTAGCGCCTATCAAGGTTGCTTTCTCTGCTGCTACTTGAGTTTACGTTGATTCCTTCATCACTTGGCGCATCATTCGTTTCATCCGACACTTCTTCCAAACTCTTAGGCTCTTCATTCTTAGGCTGAGCCTCAGCTGCTTCTCACTAGCACTGTGTTCCCGGTTCCTCCCGTTGGCGCCTTGCTTTCCTCTCCTTTTCTTTTTGTTCCTTTGACCATGTCCACAGTGCCTCACGTCTATCTGCTACCTTGTCATACCTCACATTTCAACCTGTCCTCTTAGAAATAACGTCAACATTTGCTGTTTGACTGTACGGCTGTTTTTGGACGTTATTTTGTGTAAATCTACGTCTATTCTCGCTTCCAAGGGCTATCTCTAATTATACAATGAAATAGCACACTCTTATTATTCTATAATTCACTGACTATGCTCTGATATTTGTTCTTCGTGTAAAAGTATATATGTTTTTGCCTTAATTAGGCCATAATCCAGAAAATTCCATCCTATCAATCTTTATATTTAGAAAAACATCAAATAAATTTGGAAACAATTTTTTCTTTCGCCGACAGTTGCCAGTTACTATTTAACCGTTTATACTTTAATTTTTCTGGTCATCATGATATTCCCAGGATTTATATAGGTTTTGTAGTAGCATTTAGTCAGATTTACAGTAATTTACCCATTGGGAAACCTCTATTGCCGTCGTAAATTAATAATAATCATTTTTGGGATAATAAATTAGCAAACATGCAATTTCTTATGTTACGAATTTGTGGGTAGGCCGTTCTGTTTGTTTACAACTCCAATGGTTAAAAAAACACAGTACTTTTAATATATAAGTGACTAAGTATGCTCTAATATATGGTCCTCAATGAAAATTATGTTTTTTTGTTTGTTAATTTGTCCGTAATGAATAAGATTCCTTACTGTCGATCTTTATATTAAAGAAAAGCATCTAAGAAATTTGGTGTTGAATTTTCGTTCAAATAAAGTTTCCAGTTATTATTTCCTAGTTATCCTTAAATGTAGGTGATCATTATTTTACTGTTATGTATATAGAAATTTAGCATTATGCATTTATAATACAGAACAATTTGGTGGTTCCACTGCCTCATAATTATATAAAATACATTGTGGCAAATACTTGATAATTAAAATCAGAGTTTTTTGACAACTTAACCACCCCCCCTTGTTCTCTCTTAACCCCCAGTGTACCTTCTCGTATATAAATAAATATATATATAACCAAGGTTTTTTATGGGGCTGTGCTGAAAGCCTGGCAAAATAAATCATTGTGCCAGGGAACAGGAAGCTACAAGTTAGGCTTATATTGAGGTTCCCCCTCCCTCTCCCCCCCAATTACTGGTGGAGTAAATCAGCCTAGCCTACTTCTTCCTAGCATAACCTAGCCAACACTAGCCAAGCCTAGTCTACCCTTGCATAGCCTAGCAAACAGCCCTTGACCCCCTACTGTTAAGACTGCTCTCTGATTGTACCTATGACACCTCTACTCCGGTCCGTCTAATTACAGCAAGCTACCACAAGCTACACAAGCTTCACACAGCTTCCTGGCAATACGTTAGTAATGAATAAATATGATATATTTACTCATTATAATGTTGGTGCTGAATGTACAACACGAAAAAAACATAATTTTAATCTGAAAAAGTATCTTTTTATAAAGAAATTAGACGAAAATAAAAAGCTGGTGACGCCAAATCATGTCGACGATCCAAGCTTCGGTTAGGTTAGGTTAGGTTTGCTTAAGTTAGGCTAGGTTAGGTTAGGTTAGGTTAGGATAGGTTAGGTTAGGTCTGTCTAACCTAACATATCATATTTATTCATTACTAACGTATTGCCAGAAAGCTTTGTGAAGCTTGTGTAGCTTGTGGTAACTTGTGGTAATTAGACGGACCCCCCTCTACTCCTCACTGTTCCAATTATTAATTTTCTTCTGTATCTTTAGCTCCAGTATGTTGTTATATTATGCTGTGCAAATTTGGGACCTGGCCCTCTAGTATCTTCAATATATATGTATTATTTGATACCATTCTTGTCTCCTGTCCAGAAAGTATATTTTGAGAGCTATGAGACGGTCTCAATTATTTAGATATTTTATCATTTCTATGCTTGCTGTTTATGGTCTCTGTATTCCCTTCTAATTCAGAGATCTCTCCTGTTCAGAAAGGGGGAGTGAGTACTGAGCAATACTCACGATGGGACAGCACCAGTTATTTAAATAGTATTAGCATTACTGTGGGTGGGGTCTCTGAATTTTAACGTTCTCATAAACCATCCCATTATTTTTCCGGCTGCCACTATATTTGCTCGGTTATGTTCATAAAGTGTGAGGTCGTCAGACGTCGTAATTCTCAGATCTCTTGCATGTTTTTTCCTTCTTAGAGTAGGTCTGATTATGTCCTGTACTCCTTGTTTCATTTAATTTTCTCGTTTCCACCATACTTCAGCACCTGTAACTTATCACTGTTAAACATCATGTTATTTTTGTTTTTTCAATGTCTACTACAGTGCCAATTTTCTTGTGTCTCCTGTATCATCTGTAGAGTTTCATTGTTCATATGTGTTATAAAATACATGCACCACCATCTTAGTGGTGCATTTATGCATTCTACCTTGCATTTATATGCAAAAATCATTTGTTTCTCCCCCTTTCTTTCTGTCTGTCTCTCTCCCTTTGTTTATCTCATCTTTCTTTCTGATTGTCTCTCTCCCCCTTTGTGTATTTCCTTTCTTTCTGTCTGTCTCTCTTGGCAACTCTCTCCCTTTACCGTGCAGAGATCCTTTACTGCTAGAATCCACTCGGTAAAACATCTAAACTATTGGGACCGACTAAAGAGCCTAAATCTGTATTCCCTTGAGCGCAGGCGGGAGAGATACATAATAATTTACACGTGGAAAATATTAGAGGGGTTGGTCCCAAACCTGCACACAGAAATAACATCACATGAGACCAGAAGACATGGCAGGATGTGCAGAATACCCTCGTTGAAAAGCAGAGGTGCAACTGGTACTCTGAGAGAGAACTCTATCAACATCAGAGGCCCGAGACTGTTCAACACGCTTCCACTACACATAAGGGACATAACTGGCAAACCCCTCACAGTGTTCAAGAGAGAACTGGATAAGCACCTCCAAAGGATACCTGATCAACCAGGCTGTGACTCATACGTCAGGCTGCGAGCAGCCGCGTCCAACAGCCTGGTTGATCAGTCCAGCAACCAGGAGGCCTGGTCGATGACCGGGCCGCGGGGACGATAAGCCCCGGAAGCACCTCAAGGTATCCTCAAGGTATCAAGGTAAGGTAGAAAAATATGCATGAAAAAATATATATGAAAAAATACATTTTTGTTTTTAAAATTAGTCTAAACTGATGCTATCTGTTATTAAAATATTTTCTTTTTTTTTTTAGGTAAAATTTAAATCAGACAACATTATCAATTGCAACAACATTACAACATTGTCAACAGACTGTCTCAAGATTCAACTATTCAAAACTCATTCTTCGTTTTTTAAATTAAAAGCAAAACTTGTATATATTTTAGACAAGTTTTTAAGTTCCACAATTACATTACTGATTTGTTGTATAAAGTAGTTGTATTATATACAGCTGATGAGTCACAATAATGTTGCTGAAGAATGTTGTCCCAACCGGGAGCTGGTCGGCTAAGCGGACAGCACTCTGGACTGTGATCCTGTGGTCCCGGATTCGATCCCGGGCGCCGGCAAGAAACAATGGGCAGAGTTTCTTTCACCCTATGCCCCTGTTACCTAGCAGTAAATAGGTACCTGGGTGTTAGCCAGCTGTCACGGGCTGCTTCCTGGAGGTGGAGGCCTGGTCGAGGACCGAGCCGCGGGGACACTAAAGCCCCGAAATCATCTCAAGATAACCTCAAGATAACCTAACCTAACACAAAAAGATGAAAAGACAATGACGTTTCAGTCCATTCTGGACCACTATTAATTCAATTGTTAGTTGTATTATACTTCACTGCTAATATAGTTTTCTTTCATGTATTCCAGTTAACAGTAATATTAAAATAAAAATCAGAGCCTGACGGCTGAGTGGACAGTGCTCTGGGTTTGTAGTCTTAAGGGTCAAGGTTCTATCCATATTAGAGGCTGAAACAAATGGGCAGTTTCTTTTGCCCTGATGCACCTATTCACCTAACAGTAAATAGGTACTTGGGAGTTAGACAGCTGATATGGGCTGCTTACTGGGAATGTTTGTGTTAAAATAGGATTAAGGACTTGCCTAAAGAGCTATGCATGCTAGTGTCTGTTCAAGAATGTAAGCAATCTTTTATATATATATATNTCCCCCATGGATGTGAAGCAGCAGCTCATGCAGCACGAGCCTATATCAAGGACCTCCCAGTAAATAAGGCATTAATTAAATTAGACTTTAAAAATGCCTTCAACCAGGTAAAAAGGGATGTGGTACTGGAAGCAGTTAGAACCAGCTTTCCTTGTCTACTTCCTTTCGTTTCAGCAGGGTACAGTAGGGAATCGACACTGTTGTTTGCGGAACATGAAGTTGTTTCCGCAGAAGGTGTCCAGCAGGGAGACCCACTTGCCCCTTTTCTTTTCTGCATGGCAGCTAAGGAGGTCACAAGTAGGTTGTCCAGCGAATTCAACATCTGGTTCCTGGACGATGGCACCCTGGCAGGGACACAGGAATCCCTGCTAGGAGATCTTCAGCTAGTGAAATCTAGGGGAGAGGAGTTAGGCCTTACACTAAATCCATCAAAGTGTGAAATCATCTCGTCCAACCAACCAATCATAAATGCAGTACAAATCTTATTGCCAGGAGCCCAAGTGATCGCTCCCACCGACAGTGTGCTGCTAGGGGCACCTCTGGGCACGAACGCCATTGAGGTAGTCCTAGAAGAAAAGCTTAAAGACCTGAGGAGGATGGAGGCGCGAATAGGGGCTTTGGATGCTCATGATGCGTTGTACCTTCTTACAAGGTGCCTGGCCTTGCCCAGACCTTCCTATTTCCTCAGGTGTGCTCCTTCTTTTGACAGCCCAAAATTAACGGAATACGATTCACTCCTAAAGACAATAACTATGAAAGTGTTAAACCTCTCCCTGCAAGATGACCAGTGGGACCAAGCAACGCTCCCAGTTAGACTCGGGGTATAGGTATTCGCAAGGCGACACAGTTAGCATTGCCGGCATTCTTATCCTCGACCAGTGCTACAAGTGAATTAGTGAAGGAAATACTGCCAGAATACCTAAGGAACTCCATTGGGATTCGTGATCCCAAATTTGTGGAAGGAGCTGGTCGGTGGGACACACTCACCAATTCACACACCTGACCAACTTGTCCAAACGACGGTAAACAGGCCAAATGGGATACCCCATAGTGGAGAACATCGCCAAAGCATTGCTGGACGTAGCTTCTCAGAAGGACAGAGCGCGTCTCCTAGCTGTGCAAGCCCCCCATGCTGGGGACTTCCTGTTGGCAGTCCCTAATTCCCCCTTGGGCACCCGCCTGGATCATCGGGCCCTAAGTATTGATGTTGCTCTGCGTCTTGCCGCCCCTATCTCCACCGAGCACTGGTGTATTTGCGGCCAGGCACGGGCAGACCAATACGGCAGCCATGGTCTCATCTGTCATAAGACAAAGGGAAAGATTGCCAGACACGAGGCAGTCAATGACGTCATCAACAGAAGTTTGGCTACAGCTGGGTGTCCAGCACAAAGGGAACCCCCAGTTGTGCAGACCTGACAACAGCCAAAAACGCCCAGATGGAGTCACCCTGCAGCCATGGAGGGAAGGTAAACAGGTCGTATGGGATTACACCTGTGCATCTACATTGGCTGATACCTATTTACGTTACAGCTCAGCGGAGGGAGGTGGGGCAGCCACCTTCAGGGAGACCCAGAAAATCCACAAGTACAGAGACCTAGAACGTTGTTACAGGTTCGTGCCGATAGGCTCAGAGACTCTGGGCGCCTGGGGTAAATGTGCACTCAAGTTTTAAAGGAGGTTGGTGAGGAACTCATTGGGAAAACTAGAGACCCACGAGCAGCCAGTTTCCTGTTCCAGCGCCTCAGTGTTGCAGTGCAGAGGGGAAATGCGTGCTGTATCCTGGGAACGCACCCAACCTCCGAGGAGCTGGACGAGGTCTTCGAACGCTGATTGTTTAATTGTTATATATTTGTGTGTGTGTGTGTGTTCTCTGTAAACTGTAGCATTGCAATAAAATAAAACAAAACATACAAAAAATAATAGGGGTGGTAGGAGAGGAAAAGAATAAAGTATTCAGTGAGAATCCACAAGATCTTCTCTGAATGCTCTTTGTTTTCTTCGAGGATGTGGGTCCCTGCAATTGCACCAGAGGTGGTACCCCTAATATATATATATATATATATATATATATATATATATATATATATATATATATATATATATATATATATATTATACATATATTTTTTATATATATATATTTATATATATATATTTTATATATATATATATTTTATATATATATATATATATATATATATACATATATATATATATATATATATATATATATATATATATATATATATATATATATATATATATATATATATATGCAAACAAGCCTGAATGGTCCCCAGGACTAGATACAACTGAAAACTCACACCCCAGAAGTGACTCGAACCCATACTGCCAGGAGCAACGCAACTGGTATGTACAGGGACGCCTTAATCCGCTTGACCATCACGACCGGACAAAAGGAAGTGATAGCCGGAGCTATATGAACCACTTCCCCGCCGGCACTCGGATGGTAATCTTGGGCATAGCATTTTATCAAATCACCTCTTTTTTGGGGCAACACGTGAGGAACACAAATGCAAACAAGCCTGAATGGTCCCCAGGACTAGATACAACTGAAAACATATATATATATATATATATAATATATATATAATATATATGAAATATATATATATATATATATATATATATATATATGTATATATATATATATATATATATATATATATATATATATATATATATATATATATATATGATGCACAACTTGCCTAAACATGCAAGTGAAGTTATACAACTTTAGAACACTTTCTCACCAGGAAACTCGAACCCTAGCCAACACAGATGCCTTCCAGCAACTGGCATAACAGGTACGCCTTTAACCCACTGCACCATGCTCAGACCCTTAGGGCAACTAGAGCAAGTGAGGGGTTACTTACGTTTTTCATCAAGTCCCTGTTAATATGGGAGAACTCTGTGTCTATGCTTGATGTACAACTTGCCTAAACACGCAAGTGAAGTTATACAACTTTAGAACACTTTCCCACCAGGAGACTCAAACCCTAGCAAGCACAGGAGCCTTCCAGCAACTGGCATAACAGGTACGCCTTTAACCCCAGCACTTCTGTGCTGGCTAGGGTTCGAGTCTCCTGGTGGGAAACACGTAAATTCGTCCATACTTATACTCGGATATGGGTGAGGTGATATGGTACCACAGTTTTGGGTGAGGTGAACAAACTTGTGATAAACACAAGACAAAACACGAAACTATGGGTATTAAATGGATATGAGAACATAAGAATGGAAGTAACTGCAGAGGGCCTATTGGCCCATACTTCCTCTTGATGCTTCTATATTGGTTCGGAGTGTTGAAGTGAGTAGAATATTGTTGTGCATTAATTGGCTGTTGATTGCTGGTGTTGAATTTTTTATGTGTAGTGCCTCGCATATGTCGAGTCTCCTGTTATCGCTGTATGTATTGATGATTTCTGTGTTGTTTGTTAAGATTTCCTTGGTGATGGTCTGGTTGTGAATAGAGATTATATGTTCCTTTATAGATCCCTGTTGTTTATGCATTGTTAATCGCCTGGAAAGACACGTTGTTTTCTTGCCTATGTACTGAGTGCTTTGGGGGCTTACAGTCCCCAAGTGGGCATTTGAAGGCATAGACGACGTTGGTTTCTTTTAAGGCGTTCTGCTTTGTGTCTGGAGAGTTTTTCACGAGTAGGTTGGCCGTTTTTTGGTTTTATAGTAAATCGTCCATTGTATTTTCTAATATTTTTCTGTATGGATATATTGCGAGTAGAGTAGATTAGAGTAGATAGATTGCGTTCGACCATTACTAAAAACCCACGCAGGCAACATGTACATCATCACTATAAGGTGTCCAACCACCAGGTTCCCAATAGCAGTTCCCGTCAAGAACATTATGGCTGCTACAGATGTCAAGCATCTGTTGAAGATCTTCACTCAGTATGGTCTCCTGAAGAAGATACAAAGTGACTGTGGAACTAATTTCACCAGTGAGTTGTTTAAGAAAACACTTCAGGAATTTAACATCACCCAAGTCTTGTCCAGTCCATATCATCCAGCTTCATAGGGATCTCTGGAACGTAGCCATCAAACCGTTCAGTCTCTTTTAAAGAAATTGTGTATTGATACTGAGAAGGCCTAGGACAAGCAATTAGATCTCCTTATGTACATTTTCAGAAACCTTCCTAATGAGTCCCTTGGAGTATCTCCTTATGAGATGCTCTCCAGTTGTAAGTGCCGTGGTCCTCTTAAAGCTTTTAAAGATTCCTTGACATCAACCACCTTCAGTGATTCCCTTAATGCACCTCAGTTTCTTAAAAACTTGAGACAGAAAAAGGAGCAATTACATAAGTTTGCTAGTGCTCATTTACTGACCTCCCAACATAAGATGAAAGCACACTTTATCAAGAACACTAAGGTAAGAAAGTTTAATGTAGGAGACTTCGTTCTAGCCTATTTTCCAATCCCAACCTCTCCATTTAAGTGTAAATTTTCAGGACCTTATCATATCAAAGAATGCAAGAACAACAACAAATACGTTCTAGAGACTCCGGACCGGCATCGCAAGACACAACTCTGCCACGCCAACCTGCTCAAAATCAATCAAGGTAATCTGCCGCCAGTGTTATTATCTGTATCCGCTTTTACCGAGAAGTATCACAACAGTGATGCATAATCTGCTACCTCTCCATCTGAATGTAAAAATATCATCGAGACCATGACGTCTAATAGTGAGATCTTAAAAGATCTTCCCGAATACCTAGAACATTCTAATAATAGTGCTTCTGTGATTAAATTACTCTCTACCCATTAAAACCTGTTTCAAGAAACTCCACAAGAATGTACTTTAGTACAACAGGACATCCAACTGCTTCCTGATTTGATGCCCATCCGTCAACCTTACTACCGCATAAGTCTACAGAAGAGAGAAGCCATACTCGCAGAAGTAAAGTAACTCCTCAGCAGTGGATTAGCTACACCTTGTGAGTCTCCTTGGGCTTCACCATGCATGCTGGTTCCAAAACCATATTGCAGGGTAAGACTGTGCACCGATTACCGGAGTTATCCCTTACTTCGCATCGACAACATCTTAGATGCTATAGGTAATGCTACCTTTTTGTCCTAAATAGACCTCAAATACTACTTTCTGAGCGTGCAAAGATATTTCAGCTTTTACTACTCCTTCTGGCCTTTTTAGGTATGAACATTTACCTTTTGGACTTTGCAATTCCCAGCTACTTTCCAGCGAGCTATTTCAAGATCTTGAGGACACCAATGCCTACCTGGACGACATCGTTGTCGCGACCAACTAGTGGGATGAACATCTAAACCGACTACAACGACTATTCTACAAGCTTCTCCAGGCTGGTCTCACCATTAATTTGGGCAAGTCCACGTTTACTAAAGGTAAAGTGCAATTTCTTGGTTATATTATAGGCAGTGGAAGCTTAGCACCTTTAGACATACATCTTCAAACCATCCAAAAATATTCACAGCCTCGTAATATCTCGTAAATAACTTATGAGATTCTTGGGACTAGCGTCCTACTAACGTAGGCTCTGCAAGAACTTCATCATAGTTGCCACACCTTTAATCAATCTTATCAGCCCTAAAATTAAATATATTTGGACCAATCTAAATCCATTGCCTTTGAACAATTGAAAACTTCTGATGTGTACTAACTCTAGCCTCTACAGATGTAAAACAACTCTTCATCCTTAATGTTGATGCCAGCAGCAAAGGCATTGGGGATGTCCTGATGTAGCAGACAGAGGGGGAAGTCCTACCGGTCAGCAAGTACAGCTACAAGCTGAAGCCTCACCAACAAAACTACAGCACTATTGAGAAGGAGCTGCTCGCCATTGGCCTATGTTTGCAACGATATGAACCTTACCTTCAAGGACACGAACCCATCACACATCTATTCTGATCACAATCCTCTTTGTTTTCTACAACAAGCCCAATTCTCCAATCAGCGTCTACTCCGTTGAGCCTTGTACCTACAAAACTACAACGTCCAAATCTTCTACATCAAAGGATCGGACAATAAAGTTATAGACGCCCATAACCGCCCCTCATGTGTTCATGAAGTTGAACCTCCCGCTTCTACACTCCTTCCAGCATCGATATCTCGGGCATTAGAAAAGGCTTCGGGGAGGAGCTGTCACGTGAATCCTCTGCATAGCAGTGGAACTGCCTTTTTCACTAACCCTCAATGCCTCTGTACTGGTATTTCACCTCTGCACCAGCCAAGATGAGTCATCAGTCCTGCCACCTCTCCATACCCCCTTGTACCCCACAGGGCCTGGCATGGCCTGGTACGACTCGGAGGCAAGCCGGGTGCCTCAGCTAACCGGCAATTAGCCTTCGCAAACAATCAGTTAGCCGCCTTTAACTATCAGTGGTACAGCCTCAACACGAAGGCGCCGCCAGCCACAAACTAGCAGTTTACTATCAGCGCTTGTTAACCGCTTGCGTTGACACAAGCTGTGAGTCTTCACCGCCAGACTATATAAAGGGGAACCGCCTCCCTAGGGAGCCAGAGTCTCTCTTAGTGCTCTTGGATCACCTAAGCCCCCGCACTGTCGTCTGCAGCCAGCCTACGTCGTGTGCCGGATGCTGTGGTGGTATAGTAGCTGTCTAAGGCACTACCAGTATTTACTCATTTAATCTTTTCATTGTATTTCTTGCACAGTTTATTCTTGTTATAGTTTTCTTATTATTTTGTTCACCTTTGGATTGTATGATCGCCAAATGTTCTCAGGTGTCATTTTTGACATTATTATTTCAGTAAATTGTTTTAATTATTGATTTGATGATTTTCCTTCGTTTCTATCTGCGACTTACACACTACAAGGGCCAAAGGAGAATTTTTTTATTTATGTGACAGAGCCATATTTTCTTGGTTCAATATAGCTCCAATACCACAACCCTTCACAAAAAATATATCGGGGATTCCGGATATAAGAATTTTGCACCAAGACTGTAATCTTGTGTTGAATTATCTGCATGTCTCTTGCAAATTGTCTATACAGTATACCTAGATCATAAAAGTATTTGTGTGTACGTCTGATACCATACTACTTGTGTAAAGGAGGAAATCTATATGTTTATTTCTCAGAATGTTCGGTAATATGTTTATTGTTTGTGATGTGTGTCTATGTATATATTAACACGATGTACTGAACGGGGTGAGAATAGCTTGAGCTACCTCATCCCTTTGTGTGTATTTTACCTCAATAAACTTATTTCAATTTCAATTTCAATGTGCCAACGATGTGTAAATATTTAATTCAAAATGATCTGCTACCAGAAATTTTAGCCAAATATCCCCAGTTTGCTAACTGTAGATAGTAACTAAGTGGTTGTAACCTATCCACCGCTGCCCACTGGATGGGGGGGGGGCGGTGTGCAAGACAAATGTATCAGTTGTGACACTAGCTCTCCACATATGTCGGTTGCATAATTTGAAAACTGTACTTGTGGTCGATCTCGAACCCATTGTTGATGTGACGACTTATACTGAATTTTGTAACTAGCTCATCAAGATTGTAACTTGTTTAGCTAAATGAATTGTGGGGTTCAGTCCCTGAGCCCATTATGTGCCTCTGTAACCCTTTCCACTACCGCCCACAAGATGGGTATGGGGTGCATAATAAATGAATTAAGCTAAGACTCTGGACAAGAGTTTTCCCCTTTGGCCTCACTCTGATCTGGTCTATGAATTCAGCATTCTTGACTTTAATCAGGTCCACTCTGTTCACACTCCATTTCTATTGCATTTTTATCTTCACCCCTAACCTCAACATTACTCTCACCCTTTTGAGGTGGACCATCATCAAACAGCCCTGCTGTTTGATGACTTTCCTCCACTTCAGTTTCCTCCCTCAGTGGAAGAGCCGGTAGGCCGAGCGGACAGCACGCTGGACTTGTGATCCTGGGTTCGATCCCAGGCGCCGGCGAGAAACAATGGGCAGAGTTTCTTTCACCCTATGCCCCTGTTACCTAGCAGTAAAATAGGTACCTGGGTGTTAGTCAGCTGTCACAGGCTGCTTCCTGGGGGTGGAGGCCTGGTTGAGGACCGGGCCGCGGGGACACTAAAAAAAAGCCCCGAAATCATCTCAAGATAACCTCAAGATAACCAGTGTAGTCGACACTGTTACCTCACCTCCAGTGTCTCCCCTGTCAGCAATCTCTGACCTGGTCACAACACAGGCAGGGTTCGCAATGACTTGGCGGTCCTCTGACTCATCCTTCAAGATACTTGCCTGATCTACTGTCTCAGGTGTTCCGTCAGTACCGTGACCATTCTGGCACTACTCCGGCTCAGCTTTCACTATGAGCCCCGGCTTCACCTTTGACCTGCACAAGTCATTTCCCAGGATCACTTGTATCCTTGGAACAGGTATGTCAGGACACATTCCCAACGTCCCCTCCGCCGACAAATGCTCAGACCTCAGTCTGACAGCACGTATAGGCATCCTACTTTCTGACAGTAACCCATGTACCCTTATCGAACGACTGTCCATTAAAAGTTTTTCATCCCAGATCAGGCTTCGTAGTATCAAGCTCTGATTCATTCCTGTACCTCTGAGGATTTTTACTTCTATTTCAGGATGGTCTCCCATACTGACCCAACCTCTACTGATGAACGGACTGTATCTCTCGTTCATTAATCTCTCCTTCTGTGGTTTGTATCTCATCAAACTCACACATGAGTTACAATGGTCACACATTGCCAGGGTTCACTACTTTCTTGCCTGGTCTGCAATTTATCATTACGTGACAGTACCTATTACAGTTATAACATCTTATCTGGACGATGTTCCCTCTCCATTCCACGCTATTTTGTCTCTCTGAGCGGCTTCTGTGAGTCTTTCCACTCGTTATGGTGGTGCTATTCATGTTTTTTTACCTTAACTTCTCCATCCTCACTTTCAGATGGGGCATATGACCTCTTTTTCTGATTTTTATGGAATTTTTACTTATTATCCAGAAATTCTCTTCTATCTTCCTTTCGTGCCATCTTAATTCTCTCTTGTTCTGCTTTAGCTGCCACCACCTTTATTCTAGCAAGTTCAGTCTTGGCTGTCTCGTGTTCGGCTTTCACTCCCTTGTTCAACTTTTGCTTTCTCTTGTCCAATTGTAACTTTCTCCTGTTAAGATTTATCATTCTCTTGTTCGGCTTTAGCATTCTCTTGTTCAGCCTTAGCTTTCTCTTGTTCAGCTCTTGCTCTCTCTTGCTCAGCTTTGGCTTTCTCCTGCTAAGCATTAGCTCTTTCTTGTTCAGCTTTAGCTTTTCCTGTTCAAGCCGTGTCTGCCTTTCCTCATGTTGCAGCTGTATCTCCCAAGCAGTCACTAAACATTTTCTGGCATTTTTATTTGATAGCAGAGAGGTGACACAGTAACTAATTATATAAAGTCGTTTTTCGAACGTATAAAATACGTTAATATAAGTCAATCAAATCGAAAACCTCGCGACCACCTAATTGTGCTCATTGGCCCTCTCAACTGGTGAAAGAGGGTGTGAGAGGGTGTGAGGGTGTGGATGAGGGTGTGAGTGAATGTAAAGGTGTGTGTGAGAGTATGGGAGGGTGTGTGAGTTTGTAAGGGTGCAAGAGGGTGTGTGAAAGTATGAGAGAGTGTGTGAGGGTTTGAGAGGGTGTGTATTAGGGTGTGAGTGTATGTGATTGGTGTACGTGTGTGAAGGTGTGTATGAGGGTGTACGTTGGCGGTGTGTAAGGGTACATGAGTGTGTGAGGGTCCAAGAGGGTATGTACGAGTGTGTGAGGGGTGTGTGAAAGTGTGTTAGGATGTGAGTGGGACCTTTGAGAGTGTGGGAGGATGTGTGAGGGTATGTTAGGATATGTGAGTGAGAGAGTGTGTGAGGGTGTGAGATGGTATGTGAGGGTGTGTGAGTGTGAATGAGAGTTTGAGAGAGCGTGTAAGAGTGTGTGAGGGTATGAGACGGTGTGTGAGGGTGTGTGAGAGTGTGGGAGGGTGAGTGAGGGTGTGTGAAGGAGCAAGAATGTATGTGAGGGTGTATGAGGGTGTGTGAGTGTTCGAGAAGTTGCGTGAGTGTGGGAAAGGGTGCATGAGAGTGTGAGAGGGTGTGTGAGGTTATATTAGGGGAGTTTAAGGGAACGTGGGAGTGCAGGAGGGTGTGTGTGAGAGAGTGGGGGGCTTGTCAGGGTGTGTACTCACCTAGTTGTACTCACCTAGTGTGCTTGCGGGGGTTGAGCTCTGGCTCTTGGTCCCGCCTCTCAACCGTCAATCAACAGGTGTACATTTCCTGAGCCTAATGGGCTCTATCATATCTACACTTGAAACTGTGTATGGAGTCAGCCTCCACCACATCGCTTCCTAATGCATTCCATTTGTCAACCACTCTGACACTAAAAAAGTTCTTTCTAATATCTCTGTGGCTCATTTGGGCACTCAGTTCCACCTGTGTCCCCTAGTGCGTGTGCCCCTTGTGTTAAACAGCCTGTCTTTATCACCCTGTCGATTCCCCTGAGAATCTTGAATGTGGTGATCATGTCCCCCCTAACTCTTCTGTCTTCCAACGAAGTGAGGTTTAATTCCTGCAGTCGCTCCTCGTAGCTCATACCTCTCAGCTCGGGTACTAGTCTGGTGGCAAACCTTTGAACCTTTTCCAGTTTAGTCTTATGCTTGACTAGATAGGGACTCCATGCTGGAGCCGCATACTCCAGGATTGGTCTGACATATGTGGTATATAATGTTCTGAAAGATTCCTTACACAAGTTTCTAAAGGCCGTTCTTATGTTAGCCAACCTGGCATATGCTGCTGATGTTATCCTCTTGATATGAGCTTCAGGGGACAGGTCTGGCGTGATATCAACCCCCAGGTCTTTCTCTCTCTCTGACTCTTGAAGTATTTCATCTCCCAAATGATACCTTGTATCTGGTCTCCTGCTTCCTACCCCTATCTTCATTACATTACATTTGCTTGGTTAAACTCTAACAGCCATTTGTTCGACCATTCCTGCAGCTTGTCCAGGTCTTCTTGAAGTCTCAAGCTGTCCTCCTCTGTCTTAATCCTTCTCATAATTTTGGCGTCGTCAGCAAACATTGAGAGGAATGAGTCTATACCCTCTGGGAGATCATTTACGTATATCAGAACAGGATAGGTCCAAGTACAGAGCCCTGTGGGACTCCACTGGTGACTTCACGCCAGTCTGAGGTCTCACCCCTCACTGTAACTCTCTGCTTCCTATTGCTTAGGTACTCCCTTATCCACTGGAGCGCCCTACCTGTTACTCCTGCCTGTTTCTCCAGCTTATGCATCAACCTTTTATGGGGTACTGTGTCAAAGGCTTTCCGACAGTCCAAAAAAATGCAGTCCGCCCACCCTTCTCTTTCTTGCTTAATTCTTGTCACCACCTGATCGTAGAATTCTATCAAGCCTGTAAGGCAAGATTTACCCTCCCTGAACCCATGTTGATGGGTTGTCACGAAGTCTCTTCTCTCCAGATGTGTTACTAGGTTTTTTCTCACAATCTTCTCCATCACCTTGCATGGTATACAAGTTAAGGACACTGGCCTGTAGTTCAGTGCCTCTTGTCTGTCACCCTTTTTGTATATTGGTACTACATTAGCAGTCTTCCATATTTCTGGTAGGTCCCCCGTTTCCAGTGACTTACTATACACTATGAGAGTGGTAAGCAAAGTGCTCCTGCACACTCTTTCAATACCCATGGCGAGATTCCATCCGGCCCAACAGCTTTTCTCACATCCAGCTCCAATAGGTGCTTTTGACCTCATCTCTTGTAATTTCGAACCTATCCAAGGTCACCTGGTTTGCTGCCACCTCTCCCAGCGCCGTGATATCTCCCTGTTCTATTGTAAAGACCTCCTGGAACCTTTTGTTGAGTTCTTCACACACCTCTTTGTCATTCTCTGTGTACCTGTCCTCGCCCACCCTAAGTTTAATCACCTGTTCCTTCACTGTTGTCTTCCTCCTGATGTGACTGTGTAGTAGCTTTGGTTCAGTCTTGGCTTTGTTAGCTATATCATTTTCATACCTTTTCTCAGCTGCTCTTCTCACACTGACATACTCGTTCCTGGTTCTCTGGTATCTCTCTCTACTTTCTGGTGTTCTGTTATTACGGAAGTTCCTCCATGCCCTTTTGTTCAGCTCCTTTGCTTTCATACATTCCCTATTAAACCACGGATTCTTCCTTTGCTTCTCTTTTTTTCCTGTTGGGCTGGGACAAACCTGCTTACAGCCTCCTGACATTTTTGGGTGACATAGTCCATCATGTCTTGTACGGACTTGGTTCCGAGTTCTGTGTCCCAATGTATATCCCATAGGAATTTATTCATCTCCTCATAGTTTCCTTTCTGTACGCCAGCCTTTGGTTCCCAGTTCTTTTTTGGGGGGTATATTCCTAGCTCAACCAGGTACTCAAAGCTCAATACACTATGATCACTCATTCCCCAGGGGGCTTCCAACTTAACTTCCCTTATATCCGACTCATTTAANCATTTTTGTTTCTCTAATAGTCACATACCATAGAGAAAATGTCATTGTATTGGATTTTCGTGGTAAGACTATTGTATTATTGACACGACGAGTGTAATTAATCGACGTAGGTTTTTTTGTTTGTTACCGGTCTAACGCATCCTTGTGTGACATTTATAAACATATGTCCTTTGTAGAACATTTTATTGCGAACACTATTGGCACAAAATGAAATATGTACTTTGAAAATTAAGGTCAGGACAGTGAAAAGAAGAAACTTTTCAATACTAATTTCGTGATGTGCGGTACGGGTAACACGTCACCCACTTCCCACACTCTTGAGGATGGCGCGATCAGATTCTACATTTATATGCATATGTACGTGTAGGGAATTTTATTGCGATTTCAGTGATACCAAATTTAACGCTGTAGAATAAGTGTGGAGTTTTACAACCCTGAAAAGAATAGAAACATTTCGTCGCTGTTTGGAGCTCACGGCTAGTGATCTATGTATAGTTGTTTATTTGCGGCCAGTCTAACGCATCCTTGTGTGACATTTTATACATATGTTCTTGTAGAACATTCTATTGCGAACACATTGGCGCTGCCCAATAAACTCGACACTCGGGGCAAAATTTAAAAAAACAAAATTTTAATCTTGATGGTGGAACATAAAATGGCCGCCTGTGTTTATGGTGTCGTCAGATGGCGCTGTGACGTCACAGGTGAGGGAAGCACGTACTGCGCATTAATGCCTCGATCCCTAGTTATTTATTTATTTATTTTTTATTTATTTATTTACATATATACAAGAACGTACTGGGGGTTAAGAGACAACTAGAGTTTAAGTTGGAATTACAAATGTAAAGCACTAGATATATATAGCATTTCGGGCAAGTCCTTAAAAAAATCTTTGAGCAAATCCTTAAACAAACAAAGTTTTAGAGAAATAATTAGGAGTAAAATTGATAAAAAGTGTTTAACAGGTACATTACAGCTTTACTTTACAGTACAGATGATTTTAAGCAGGATAATTACAGTAAAATTGTCAAAAAAATTACAGGTACGATGCAAGAATTTTCGACACAAAAGCAGATCAGACAATACACAATAATAACAATACACAATACAATAATGAACAAGGAATCCTAAATACAATTAGGAAAACATCTCAGGGTTATACATTAGATTACTGAAGCACAATATGAGGATCATTACAAGGAGTAATGCAGTACAATACAAGGAGTAATGCAGTACACTCATATTCTATTATTAAGTTAATATTAAGTTCCTTCCTCATGTTAAGTATCTTGTGGTACTAGAGGCATCCAAGGATTATCTTCAAGGCTTCGTTCTGCAAGTTTTCAAGCCCTTTAAGCTTTCTTTCAGTCATCAAGGCAAGCAGAGGTGCAGCATAATCCACTAAAGATTTGATGTACGCAAGGTACATCATTTTGACAATTGTGACATTGGCACCATAGCCTGAGTGATAACCTACATCATCTCCAAGAGAGGGCTTATGGAGCCTCTCTTTATACTGACGACAGAGTCAGAAATACAACAGGACAATACAAGGCCAAGGTATTTGAATCTGTTAGCATAGTCAAGCTGGGAGCCATATCATACAGTTGCATCTTGTGAACAGCTCCTCCCTGCCTGGGTGGACACCCGTTTATAGTATCTTTGTTTCCTCTGCTGAGATATGACTAAACCTAAGTCCTGACCTGAGACTAATACAGAGTTAAGAGTGTTCTGCATGTTAGCATAACAAGTAGTGTGTATAATTATATCATCAGCATACCCAATAGTGTGTATCATTATATCATCATGTATGATGATATATGATACAAGGAGGTCTAAATTGATCGATCAAACGATCTAAATTGGGTACTGATATATGGTCAAATGATTGGCGGAGGCCGTTTAATTCTGACAAATGTAAGGTTTAGAGGATAGGTAATGACGATAGAGTTAGAAGCAAAAGGCAACATGAAAATCACATGGAATACCATCTCTAATATCCTAGGAACTAAACAACACTCCCACAACCAGATAACACTCTCTAAGGATGGCTTTACACCGTCAACTGACTTAGAAATGGCAAATGAATTTAATAGCTTCTTTTCATCGGTTGGTGCTGACCTTGCGAGTAAAATCCCACAGACTCAGACACATTATGAACACATAAATCTCTCAGGCAGCTATCCAAACTCTCTTCTTCTTTCACCAGTCAGCCCGACAGATGTTGTGTCCATCATACACTCTCTAAAAACCAAAGCTCCATTGTATGCAAAGCTCAGTCCATTGTATACAAGAGCGCCTCCCATGCCATTGCGCCACCTATAACTCTGCTGTTCAACAAATCCCTTGAGTGTCATTCCTTCTCTGATATCCTTAAAAAAGCAAGAGTAACGCCAGTTCATAAAGGAGGTAATCCGGCAAACATAAACAATTATAGACCAATATCAAACCTACCCATACTATCAAAAATATTTGAAAAAATTTTCTACAAACAGCTCTACTCCTATCTCGTAAAATTCGACATTCTTAGCCCCTGTCAGTTTGGCTTCCGCTCCTAAAAGAGTACCAACGATGCAATTATTAGTCTCCTTGATATAATTTACTCTGCCCTTGACAAAAATGAGTTTCCGATTGGACTCTTCATTGACCTGAGTAAGGCCTTTGATACTGTTAATCAGAATTACCTCTTACTTAAACTCCATCATTATGGAATCCGAGGCCATGCACTGGACTATATCCAATCCTATCTTAGTGATAGACACCAATGTGTAGCCATCAATAATATAACCTCTCCCACTCTACCTATAACCGTTGGAGTGCCACAGGGCAGCATCTTGGGACCTCCTATTTCTTATATACATCAATGATCTGCTAATGTCTCTAACATTCTGAAACCTATTTTGTTTGCTGATGATACTACCCTCATCTACTCTAACCCCAACCCACATACATTAAATAATGCTGTTAATAATGAACTAAAAAAAGTCCACATATGGATGTCAACCAACAAGCTAACAATTAACATAGCAAAGACCTACTATACATCTTATTTGGAAGCAAATCTACAAATGCAATTCAGCTAATGGATAGATAGATAATGTAAACATTAGCAATAAAAAAGATGGAAAGTTTTTTGGCCTATTCCTAGACAAGAGACTAAACTTCAGTACCCACATACAACACATAACTAAGAAAATCGCTAAAACAGTTGGGATACTCTCCAAAATCAGATATTATGTACCTAACTCTGGTCTCATCTCTCTATATTATGCACTAATCTATCCCTATCTTAATTATGGTATCTGTGCATGGGGTTCAATTTATTTTAATTTCAAAATTTAAGGTTCAAAATTTACTAGAATGCTTCCAGTAAAGAATAACAAAGTTAATACCCCAAATTAGAAACCTGTCATTTGAAGAAAGATTGTCAAAGCTTAAATTACATTCTCTGGAAAGACAACTAAAGAATTATATATAGGGGTGACATGTGGTTTATGATTTTGTTGATTTGTTTCTATATTTTCATAAATTAAGCATGCTTACTGTCTTATTCCAAGTTTTACGACAATTTTACAAGGTTTAAAATATAAAGCTCAATATATATTTGTTTTTATACAGTAATTATATGTTAATATAACATTATAATAACGTAACGATGTCGTGTAAATAACGTTATATTGACGACATATAAATGTTATATTTATGTTATAAGAACGTAAATTGGATAATTTTACATAAAGTAAACAAAAAAAACGAAATGTTGACTGAAATTTTTTTATTTTTATATATAAACCAAGAAAACATTATAATTCCATAGCATTCACTATTATTTTTACATTTTTACATAAATCTTAAAAAACCGTGTCTCAAGAATACATGTTTTTAGTTATATCTAGTGGATTTAAGAACGTCAGATATACGTATTTATGTCAAATGTTAGGGTATTACCTTTGTGGCACCATTTAAAAACGTTTACAAACGTTCTGTGTTTGCTGGGTTGAAGCTCACCACTGTCAATTCCCTCGTCGTCTAGGTATGTCACTAGGTATTTAGGAAGACTTCTCGACGTGCATGCATCCAACTGGTGACTCGTAGGGTTCCACGTAGGTAGGGTTACTGTCAAACTTGACAGGATCGTCGATCACACGTTCAACCTAGTTTTTAAGGCGGTCAACTAGATTCACTCACGGTAGAATGGCCCAGCCACTAAACTGTCTCCTATTCTAGTGAACCGTCAAGGATGTTGCACACGTCAATGCCCGGCCCACTTCTTGCAACGCACCTGTCCCCGAGCACGTGCTGCTCAATATCCCGTCGATTCCTTATCTAATTCACACCTGGGTTGAAGGAAGACCTCACAGAGTGCGTGCTGACAACCGGAGACGCTTATATCCACCGGAGCTCGGTAATCCATCACTCAGACAGGATGACCGGTCGCACGTCCTACCTCTTGGACGCATCGTGTGAGACTGATGGCGACAACCTGTCGCTACGGCTGGACCCCCCCCCTGCCTATGTGACGTCACATTTTCCAAAGTAGGTTTTCATTGGCTCCCAGTGCCACGTCGCTGACGGTGACCAATCTGGCGACACTGACGTCACACAGTTTTGGCGGGAGACCAGAGCAGCCAGCGCCATATTGGCTTCCTAAAGGGCCTATCCCACAGGCCAAAATACTATACTTTCACGAATTTCTAGGCTCAGCGAGAATACTATTCTCTCCCACATATGTTCAACTGATGCCCGCAACGTAGAGAACGCTCGGGAATAGTGGACATAACTCTTACAACAGGCGTGGGAGAATTAGAAGGGGGGGAACACCGTCACAATAAGCAACAGGGCTCCATTAAGGAACATATAATCTCTTCACACAACCAAACCATCACCAGAGAAATCTTAGCAAACAACACAGAAATCATTGATAGATACAGCGACAGCAGGCGGCTTGACATCTGCGAGGCAATACACATCAAGAAGTCAACACCAGCAATCAACAGCCAATTAATGCACAGCTATATTCTACCCACTTCAAGACTCCGTTCCAATATAGAAGCATCAAGAAATATGGGCCAATAGGCCGTCTGCAGTTACAGATGTATTTTTACCTTTAGCTTATACCCATTGTTCCGTGTTCTGTTTTTTGTTGAAAGTTTGTTTTACCTTATCCAAAACTATGGTATTACATCACCTCACCCAAATGCAGGTATAAAAGAGCCAATGCTGTTCAGTTACAGTTGTGTATGTGTGAACTAAAGTCTTTGAAAATGTAATAAGTTTTACGAAACGCGCTCAAGTGTCGTGTCGGACTAGAAATAAAAATGAATTTTAGAGAATTGATTTTTCATTTACCATCAACAGTAAAAAGAAACATATGGAAGATCGAGAAAATTCGTGTTAGAATTATTAATCTTACTTTTTCGGTCATATTTAATAATATATATATATATATATATATATATATATATATATATATATATATATATATATATATATATATATATATATATAAATATATAATATATATATAAAATATATATATATATATATATATATATATATATATATATATATATATATATATATATATATATATATATATCTATATATATATATATATATATATATATATATATATATTATGTCCGGTCGTGATGGTCAAGCGGATTAAGGCGTCCCTGTACATACCAGTTGCGTTGCTCCTGGCAGTATGGGTTCGAGTCACTTCTGGGGTTTGAGTTTTCAGTTGTATCTAGTCCTGGGGACCATTCAGGCTTGTTTGCATATATATATATATATATATATATATATATATATATATATATATATATTATATATATATATATATATATTGGTGTATACTGGCAGCAGGTTTTCTTTTAAACATGTCTCATTGAATATGACCGCATATTCTGTATTTACTATCTTCTGATTTAGGGCTTCTATCCCTCTAACTATTTTCTTAGCATCAGGGCTTAGCTGAAATAGGAGTTCTCCAAAACTCATTTTCGTAATTTCCGGGTGAATAAAAGATGTGAATTACTATAGAATGTATTACACTTATTCAAACAATTTGCACAACGTTTCGAACCTCCATGGTTCATTCTCAAGTGAGGAAATGTTACAATGTGGTTTGATTATATACCCGCACTGGGTCAGGTGATAAGACAATAAAAGTGAAAACCTAGGGGATACATAAGGGATAAATGGGGTGAAACATATGAACATAAGAATAGAGGTAACCGCAGAAGGCCTATTGGCCCATACGAGGCAGCTGTCATCTACATACAAAGACTAATCCAGTGTAATTGGCCTGTTATGTTGAACATTGTCTTCTGTGTTGGCATCGTTATGTTCTGGTCTTGTCCTTACTCTCATTGTGGGTAGAGTAAATAGTTCCGTGATTTGGGTGTTCATGGTAGGTTGTTCTGTTCTTATGTGAATTGCTTCAAGAATTTGTAATCTTCTTGCATCTTGGGTTCTGTCTATTATGCATGTATTCTTGTTCAACATTTCTCTTGTTAGGGTGATATCATGGGCTTGTCTCATGTGATTCCTAGGGGCACCGGATTGAAGATGGCATGTCAAACGCCTCGTCAGCTTGGTCGACGTCATACCTATGTACTTAGATTGAAGGCTACATCCTTCGTGGGGGCAAGTGTACATGTATACAACGCTTGACTGCTGTAGAGGGTTCTCTGTCGGCTTCGGGCTGTTTTTGATAAGTAGTTCGGAAGTCTTCTTGGTTTTATAGAATATTATCAGGTTTATGTTTTGGTTAGGAGTAGTGCTTTTTACTCCTTTACGGATTATTTCTTTCATTATTCTTTCCTCTTTTATATGTTCACTGTGCATGGTTGATTTGTAATATAATTTTATTGGAGGTATTGTGGTTTCTGTTCTAGGTTCTGGATTATATATATATATATATATATATATATATATATATATATATATATATATATATATATATATATATATATATATATGCAAACAAGCCTGAATGGTCCCCAGGACTAGATACAACTGAAAACTCAAACCCCAGAAGTGACTCGAACCCATACTGCCAGGAGCAATCAGCTTTGACTTTTTTATACTGCATTTGGGTGAGGTGATATGTTACAATAGTTCTGGATGAGGTGAAAACAAACTTTCAACACAACACAGAACACGAAACAATGGGTATAAGCTAAAGGGAAGAATAGAAGTAACTGCAGAGGGCCTATTGGCCCATATTTCTTGATGCTTCTATATTGGAGCGGAGTCTTGAAGTGGATAGAATATAACTGTGCGTTAATTGGATGTTGATTGCTGGTGTTGACTTCTTAATGTGTAGTGCCTCACAGATATCAAGCCGCCTGCTATCGCAACCCGTCCTCGCAAATTCGTATAGTCAATATTGACTTATTAAATAAGTGCATAGGTGACATACTTAACATAATAGTTTCCCTTGAAAAGCTTCATAGAAAACGCCAACGTTACCTAACCTACTTAGTATGTTAAGATAAGCATCTTATTGCTTCGTAATTACAATTATTACCTAACCTATACATATAATAGGTTAAGTAACAATTGTAATTACGAAGCTATAAGATGCTTATTTTAACATACTAAGTAGGTTAGGTAAGGTTGGTGTTTTCTATGAAGCTTTTCAAGGGAAACTATTATGTTTAGTATGTCACCTATGCACTCGTTTAATAAGTCAATATTGACTATACAAATTTACGAGGACGGGTTGGCTATCGCTGTATCTATCGATGATTTCCTAGTTTTTTGTTAAGACTTCTCTGGTGATGGTCTGGTTGTGGGAAGAGATTATATGTTCCTTGATAGAGCCCTGTTGCTTATGCATCGTTAATCGCCTGGAAAGAGATGTTGTTGTCTTGCCTATATACTGAGTTCTTTGAGGCTTACAGTCCCCAAGTGGGCATTTGAAGGCATAGACGACATTGATCTCTTTCAAAGCGTTCTGCTTTGTGTCTGGAGAGTTTCTCATGAGTAGGCTGGCCGTTTTCTTGGTTTTGTAGTAAATCGTCAGTTGTATCTTCTGATTTTTGTCTGTAGGGATAACATTTCTATTAACAATATGTTTCAGGACCCTTTCCTCCGTTTTATGAGCTGTGGAAAAGAAGTTCCTGTAAAATAGTCTAATAGGGGGTATAGGTGTTGTGTAGTTGTCTCTTCAGAGGTTGCATGGCGTTTCACCTTCCTTCTTATAATGTCTTCAACGAAACTATTGGAGAAGCCGTTGTTGACTAAGACCTGCCTTATCCTACAGAGTTCTTCATCGACCTGCTTCCATCCTGAGCTGTGGCTGAGAGCACGGTCGACATAAGCGTTAACAACACTCCTCTTGTACCTGTCTGGGCAGTCAATGTTGGCATTGAGGCACATTCCTATGTTTGTTTCCTTAGTGTAGACTGCAGTGTGGAAACCTCGCTCCTTTCCATGACTGTTACATATAGAAAGGGTAGTTTCCCATCCTTCTCCATCTCGTAAGTGAAACGCAACACGGAATTCTGCTCAAATGCTTCCTTCAGCACTTGCAGATGTCTGACATCAGGTACCTGTGTAAAAATGTCGTCAACATACCTGCAGTATATGGCCGGTTTCAAGTTCATATCGACTAAGACCTTTTGTTCGATGGTACCATGTAGAAGTTCGCAAACAGGACACCTAAGGGAGAACCCATGGCGACCCCATCTACTTGCTTATATGTGTGCCCATCCAGGCTCAAGAAGGGTGCCTCTTTAGTACAAGCTTGGAGTAGTTTCTCAGAGTATTTTCTGGTATGTCAAGAGGAGTACAAGCTGGATCACGATACACTCTGTCCGCTATCATCCCGATTGTTTCATCCACAGGTACGTTGGTAAACAGTAATTCTATGTCCAACGAGGCTCTTATCCCTGTGCCCGTGTTCCCCGCAGTAAGTCAACAAACTCCTTTGGAGACTTCACGCTGAAGGCACAAGGGACATAAAGAGTCAGCAAGCCGTTGAGTTGCTTCGCTAACCTTTACGTGGGTGTGGGTATCTGGCTAATGATTGGCCGAAGTGAGTTTCCAGGCTTATGTGTCTTGACATTTCCATATGCATATCCAGGCTTATATTCCCCAATAATCTTTGGCAGATTATGGAAACAAACATAGGAATGTGCTTCAATGCCAACAGTGATTGCCCAGACAAGTACAAGAGGAGTGTTGTTAACGCTTATGTCGACAGTGCTCTCAGCCACAGTCAGGATGAAAGCAAGTCGATGAAGAACTCTGTAGNTTTCAGTGAGTTAAGATAAGACTGACTTGCTGATTTAACTTGATCAAACTTAAGATTAGCTACTCTCACTGATGATTTTAATAGATAGTAATCAATGGGAGTTGCCTTGGACAAATCATCAGACTTATTGATTAGTCTAGTTAAATGGCCTTTGAGGCCAATATAGGTTCTCCTTAATTGCTCAGGAGTAGCCATGTTAGCTTTAAGTCTAAATTTCATAGGACTTGATTGAATATTACTAATGAAGCTGGGAAATTTGTTCATTAGTTGATAATTAATATTGAGTATAGCCTGAGTTCTGGCTAAATTAAACTCTACCTCACTTTGAGGTTAAATGTCCCTACCTAACAAGTATATAGCTAAAGATTTTGAGTGGTGTCTGCATGTCACCATTAACTTTCGTCCGGCTAGCTCATCTTTATCACCATTAGATGTAATGGTGATCATACAGCAACACTCAAAACCACACACAAAATAATGAATACACAAATAATTGATATGGGTACACTCTAATCAGAGTTACTGTAATGTTGAATCCCACCCTTGCTAGGGTCAGCACAAAAATGTATAATGTATGTACTACTCATTAGTACAGGACTAATTGTAAGAATTTCTTGGGTTGTATCCAGTTCTAAGAGACCAAAATGTTGTTTTGGTTTCTGAGAACAGATACAGTTTAATGGTAATTGGTATGTAACTAGTTCAATAAGACCAAAATGTTGTTTCAGTCTGAGAACTGAAATGGTTAATATTAAATGATATTTATCCAGTTCGAAAAGGACCAAAATGTTGTTTTGGTGCTTGAGAACCGATATAGTGAAATATTAATTGGTATCCGGTTCGAAGAGACCAAAATGTTGTTTTGGTGCTCGAGAACCGATATAGTTAAATATTAATTGGTATCCGGTTCGAAGAGACCAAAATGTTGTTTTGGTGCTTGAGAACCGATATAGTGAAATATTAATTGGCATCCGGTTCGAAGAGACCAAAATGTTGGTATCTGGGGCTTGAACTCAGAAAAATAAATTGTTTAATTGTTATATTAAAATTAATCGAAGGACCACCCGCTTTTGAGAAAAGAGGGAAAACAAATAAAATTGATCATTAGAATGACACCAGAGAACCAGTGTCTATGGAAAAACATTCAATGGATATTCACTTGAAAATAATGAAGACTGTAATTATTAATTAAAGTCAAAGCCTCAAATATCAACATTGGGGGGTTATTTCTAGAAATTCATATATATCTAGGAACCAGTGTGGTTCGTCACTAGTTCATTATGCATGGATTATGGTAAATCTAACTACAACATATGTAAATATATGGTAATCAAAATTATTCATTTAAGATCATATTATAGAAGCAATAATTAAATTGAATAAATTTATAAGAAAAAATGGGTCTTAGCTGTAAGACGATTTCTAACGCCAGTTCATCACTCGTCCTCGTAATCACAGAATCCCCATAGATAAATGACTCGAGGTAAATAACACGATGGATGACAATCTTGTTGGTGTCTCAAATACACGCTGTAATACAAGAAATATAAAGTAGCAATTGACTAGGCTACAAAATTGTGCTCATATATTCATGAAGCTGAACTGAGTAATAAATATTACTAACGTTTGATTATATTTAATCTCTCTTCCTAACGACAAACTACTCACTAAGGCTCTAATTACTAGATGCATCTACAAGAAAGAAACCTGTGAGCGTAACCGAGTACTAAGGTTTGCCGAGAGGAGCGTCTGCTGGACTCAGTGTTCACTGCTGTGCACACTTATTACGGTCCGGATGGTAATTGTAGACGCTGGGTTCACTATTGAGGCACTAGAGAACACTGGCAAGTAAATTCCACTTATTAATTGAGTGTCGACGTAATTCTTATCGACAAGAATTCTCAATTAATGCCACGTGTTCCACCACGTTGTCTCGCGTGCGTGCCTTGTTGATGTCGTAATATGGCGTAATGGCGTCTCCCTCTCCCAGCTCTCGCATTCACCACGGAAATTATTAAACACAAATTATTCTTTCCCGCGCAATTATGGATGAAAATGCGATAATATGAACTGGGTTGAAATTATAGGGAATTAATAATTATAATATTCTCGATAAATAATCTCTAGCGAGAAATGGAGATAATATTTATACTTCTCCAGAGCATTCGAACGTAACAGAATAAAAACTGTTACTGAATAATTTCAATTAATAACTCTTGATTTACATTATCAGGAGTAATATTATCAGCAATATGCTCAGATTAATTTATATTAACACTATGGTTAGTGGTGTTAAGAGCTACTGCAATTAATAGGTTAATAGTAATTTATCATAAGATAATAATGGATGATAAGTGTTGGAAATTTCCAACAACAGGAAGTCATCTGTATTTTTTCAAGGGGCAAAGGAGTGTAACAAGAGACTTTGAACTTGGCACCCCACAGGGAGGTGTCCTCAGTCCTACCTAATTTAACATCTTAATAAACACGCTGTTAAACTCTGCACCGAGCAAACCCAACGTCCACATCATTAGCTATACTGATGATATAATGATACACACGCCACTGGGTATGCTAAAAAGTAGAACTCTCTTAACTCTGTATTAGACTCATGTCAGGACCAAGGTTTAGTCATCTCAGCATAGAAAACAAAGATACTAAATCGGCGCCCACCCAGGCAAGGAGGAGCTGTTCGCAAGATGCAACTGTCTGATGGCTCCCAGCTTGACTATGTAAACAGATTCAAATACCTTGGCCTTGAGGTGCCACTGTATGGTCCTGTTGTATTCAGACTCTGTCGTCAGTATATTGAGAGGCTCCGAGCTCTCAGGGCTGTTGCAGGTTATCACTCAGGCTATGGTGCCAATGTCAGAATTGTCAAAATGATGTACCTTGCATACATCAGATCTTTAGTGGATTATGGTGCCCCTCTGCTTGTTTTGATGCCTGAAAGAAAGCTTGGAGGACTTGAAAAATTGTAGAACGAAGCTTTGAGGATAATCCTTGGGTACCTTCGTACCATGAAGATACTTAACATGAGAAAGGAACCTAATATTCCGAGCGTTGTTGACCATGTTACTGACTTTAACTTTCATATTGGTATAAAAATGCTTAGGCTAACTCATCCTAACCCTTGCACAGAAACCCTCCAGAATTTCTTTATTGAAGGTCGGCATTGTTCTAGATGGAAACTAAAACTGGGAATGACCTCAAAATGTATCAGGTTTATAATTTGTATCAAGAGAAACAACAACGGCACTTTCCTGCACCGTGGGAGATTACACCCTTTCCAATTTTAATTCCTCCCTTCCTCCCAAAGAAGCAAATTAGAGATCAGTCCAAGCTTCGTCTTGAGGCAAATCTCAACGCCTTAAGCCATATTGATGCTCTCTCCACAGAGCATTCTCTCTCTCAAATCAAATACACTGATGGTTGCCTACACTGCACCACGGGTGCAGCTGGAAGTGCAGATGTCCTGACAATGGGCAATGGCTTATATTTTGAGTGGGGAGTCCGTATAAACAACTGGGCCTCTACTCTTCAGACCGAACTATTTGCCTTGCTCCTTGCACTGAAATGTGTACAAGTCTCCAAACTTGATACATTAATTGTAAGTGACTCTTCATCATCCTTAAATGTTCTCAACTCTTTAAGACATAACTGTAAAATGCTCGTGTCCAAAGCTAGAAACAAATACAACAAAATTATTAAAGATGGTAACAGAGACCATTTAATGTGGTATCCATCTCATGTTGGCCTCCGAATGCATGATAGAGCTGATGAGTTAGCCAAAGATCTTCAACAAGATCTTGTAAATCTGAGGCAAAGTGAAATCGACACCAGTAATTCCATCTATCATCATACTATCATGCAAGAGAAGCCACACATCTATGGTTCATCCAATAAAATCAGTAGACTTCTAGATGTTACTACTCTTCGGCTTAGACTCGGTTACAAGTATCTCTGGGAATTCTCCTTATCTGCCGATGTAGACCTGACCAAATGTAAACTGTGTCAACAAAATTATTCGCACACCCTCCGTCACTATCTGATGTAGCATGAAAAGATACGTGAATTCAGAGACAATTCTATAACGAATGTTCCAACGATATGTAAATATTACATTCAAAATTATCTGCTACCAGAAATTTTAGCAAAATATCCCCAGTTTGCTAACTGTAGGTAGTAACAAAGTGACTGTAACCTATCCTCCGCTGTCCACTGGATAGGGGGCGGTGTGCAGGACAAACATATCAATTGTGACACTAGCTCTCCACATATGTCAGTTGCTTAATTTAGAAATTGTACTTGTGATCGATTTCGAACCCATTGATGATGTGACGACTTAATATTCATTTTGTAACTAGGTCATCAATTGTAGCTTGCTTAGCTAAATGAATTGAGGAGTTCAGTCCCTGAGCCCATTATGTGCCTCTGTAACCCTTTCCACTGCCGCCCACAAGATGGGTATGGGGTGCATTGTAAATGAACTAAACTAAAACTAAAAATAAAAGTGCTATGCGGTAATATATTTTCTCGAAATGCACATCAATTAATTTAGACCACGCAAAATAAACGAGAAAAATTGAAGTGAAAATTATTTTACATTATAATATTATTTATTGGAACATCTATCTAGCTGGATTGATGACGTCCAGTAAACAGTAATATACGAAAGAAAATAAACTTATTAGTAAACGATTATCATTAATTATCATTTATCAAAGGAAGATAAAAGAGGTTGGATTCTACTCGTTCCCCTTAATATGTGGAAAATATTCCCTGAGGCGGCTGACGCAACACCACGGTCATGGATACTAGGAAAACTCTTGGCAGAATTGTGTCGTAATAGGATATGAATTGATATTAGTACACTACTGATTAGTAGTGTTAGAATATAATTGTTAGTGCAAAGATGAGTTATCAGAGTACTAAAAATGATAAATAAGTGTTGGATATTTCCAACAAGGACGAGGGGATAGGGGAGGGGGAAATGGTGGGGAGGACTGGGAGACAGGGGAAGGTTGATGTGGCTCAGCAACGCATGTTGTGAGCATAGGTATGATGTATGGTGTTTTACTTAACAATTCTATTCCTACTTGCCCAAGTCGATTTATTCATGCATTAAAAAATCTCAAAAAAGATAACTCATTACATATTACCAAGGCTGATAAGTCAAATGCAGTAGTTATTATGAATAAGGATGACTATGTCCGAAAAATGGAGTTACTTCTGGATGATAGGGATACTTATCTATTGGTTAACACAGATCCTACTGAAAAAGTTATCGCACATTTTAACAAAACTCTCAAAACTGTGTGCAAAGGTGATAAAGAGTTGATTTATAGGCTAACAAGTCGATCTCCCTCTCTATCTTACATATATGTTTTATATAAGCCCTTAAACCTTATAACCCAGGTAGACTGATCATTAGTTCAGTTGGTTCAGCGGCCTATAAACTCTCTAAGTAGTTTGTCAAAGTTTTGTCCCCTATAGTTGGTACTATTTCCAACTTAACAATGTAGATTTAGTTAATAAACTATCAACACTAAATTTAAATTTTGATTTTAAACTAGTAAGTTTTAACGTGACTGTTTTATTCACTAAAGTACCTGTTGATGAATTGTTAGAATTGCTATGTGAGGAACTGCACAAATATAATTCGAGCTTGCAGACCAATAGTGTGTTGGAACATTTCAAATTATGTATAAAAGACAATTATTTTAGTTCCAATGGAAACATTTTCAAACAAATGTTTGGAATGGCAATGAGCAATCCCATTTACCCAATGAAATGAACGTATGGTAAACAACATAGCTCAATTCCAAGACAATGTCACACAAAGTAATTAAATCAAAATCTATGAAAATTCAATTTATCAATGCAGTCGGAAACATTGAAATGGAATTCATAACCCATATACTACATCGAATGCATCACTATTACATGCAACAGATGGCGCCTTAAGATTTTTTTTTAACTGTCACAGGCATGGCATCTATATAGTAGGTGTATAAAAACGTGCATATTCCACAGAAACATTGTGTCAGAATTTCAAAACAATCGCTAAAGAACTTTGGGAGATTACAGTGTGTATTGCTCTTACATCCAACAGATGGTGCTGTTTTAAAAAAAAGCACGTGTTTTTTCTTGTCACAGGTGAGGCATGTATATAGTAGGAATATAAAAACATGTGGCTATTCATATGCATCATTGTGTCAAAATTTCAAAGCAATCGGTAAAGAGGTTTTGAAGATTTCTTTCACATGAAAAAACAGTTTTTATAAAAATGCATGTTTTTTTCCGTCACAGACGTGACATCAATATAGTATTCTCCAAAGGAGTTTGTTGACTTACTGCGGGGAACACGGGCCACAGGGATAAGAGCCTCGTTGGACATAGAATTACTGTTTACCAACGTACCTGTGGATGAAACAATCGGGATGATAGCGGACAGAGTGTATCGTGATCCAGCTTGTACTCCTCTTGACATACCAGAAAATACTCTGAGAAAACTACTCCAAGCTTGTACTAAAGAGGCACCCTTCTTGAGCCTGGATGGGCACATATATAAGCAAGTAGATGGGGTCGCCATGGGTTCTCCCTTAGGTGTCCTGTTTGCGAACTTCTACATGGGTACCATCGAACAAAAGGTCTTAGTCGATATGAACTTGAAACCGACCATATACTGCAGGTATGTTGACGACATTTTTACACAGGTACCTGATGTCAGACATCTGCAAGTGCTGAAGGAAGCATTTGAGCAGAATTCCGTGTTGCGTTTCACTTACGAGATGGAGAAGGATGGGAAACTACCCTTTCTATATGTAACAGTCATGGAAAGGAGCGAGGTTTCCACACTGCAGTCTACACTAAGGAAACAAACATAGGAATGTGCCTCAATGCCAACATTGACTGCCCAGACAGGTACAAGAGGAGTGTTGTTAACGCTTATGTCGACCGTGCTCTCAGCCACAGCTCAGGATGGAAGCAGGTCGATGAAGAACTCTGTAGGATAAGGCAGGTCTTAGTCAACAACGGCTTCTCCAATAGTTTTGTTGAAGACATCATAAGAAGGAAGGTGAAACGCCATGCAACCTCTGAAGAGACAACTAACACAACACCTGTACCCCCTATTAGACTATTTTACAGGAACTTCTTTTCCACAGCTCATAAAACGGAGGAAAGGGTCCTGAAAGATATTGTTAATAGAAATGTTATCCCTACAGACAAAAATCAGAAGATACAACTGACGATTTACTACAAAACCAAGAAAACGGGCAGCCTACTCATGTGAAACTCTCCAGACACAAAGCAGAACGCTTTGAAAGAGACCAATGTCGTCTATGCCTTCAAATGCCCACTTGGGGACTGTAAACCTCAAAGAACTCAGTATATAGGCAAGACAACAACATCTCTTTCCAGGCGATTAACGATGCATAAGCAACAGGGCTCTATCAAGGAACATATAATCTCTTCTCACAACCAGACCATCACCAGAGAAGTCTTAACAAAAAACAAGGAAATCATCGATAGATACAGCGATAGCCAACCCGTCCTCGCAAATTTGTATAATCAATATTGACTTATTAAATGAGTGCATAGGTGACATTCTAAACATAATAGTTTCCCTTGAAAAGCTTCATAGAAAACACCGACCTTACCTAACCTACTTAGTATGTTAAAATAAGCATCTTATAGCTTCGTAATTACAATTGTTACTTAACCTATTATATGTATAGGTTAGGTAATAATTGTAATTACGAAGCAATAGGATGCTTATCTTAACATACTAAGTAGGTTAGGTAACGTTGGCGTTTTCTATGAAGCTTTTCAAGGGAAACTATTATGTTAAGTATGTCACCTATGCACTTATTTAATAAGTCAATATTGACTATACGAATTTACGAGGACGGGTTGCGATAGCAGGCGGCTTGATATCTGTGAGGCACTACACATTAAGAAGTCAACACCAGCAATCAACATCCAATTAACGCACAGTTATATTCTACCCACTTCAAGACTCCGCTCCAATATAGAAGCATCAAGAAATATGGGCCAATAGGCCTTCTGCAGTTACTTCTATTCTTCCCTTTAGCTTATACCCATTGTTTCGTGTTCTGTGTTGTGTTGAAAGTTTGTTTTCACCTCATCCAAAACTATTGTAACATATCACCTCACCCAAATGCAGGTATAAAAAAGTCAAAGCTGTTTAAACTCTGTTCAGTTATAGTTGTATGTGTGTAAACTAAAGTCTTTGAAAATGTAATAAGTTTTACGAAACGCGCTCAAGTGTCGCGTCAGACTAGAAATAAAAATGAACTTTGGAGAATTGATTTTTCAGTTACTATCAACAGTGAAAAAGAATATAAGAAACGTTGAGAAAATTCGTGTTAGAAATATTAATCTTACTTTTTTAGTCATATTTAATAAATATGTCTACAGGAAAGACTATATACTAATATATTTATATATATATATAGATATATATATATATATATATATATATCTATATATAAAATATATATTATATAGATATAATATATATATATAATAATATATATATATATTATATAGATATATTATATGATATAGATATAGGGATGTCGGGGCGGGCGGACGCGTGGAGGGAGGCTCTGTTGTTTACTGAGCCATACGTAGTGACATCCTGGCGTCACCGAGCCTACCTTCACAAGGTGCTGTGTGAATATCCTGGGAAGGTGCAGGAGTGGACGGCAAGTGCCCAAAGTGGACCATCTCAACAAAAATGGATCAAAACAGGTGAATTTACAGTGTGGAATATAAGGCAGTGAGGGCCACGCCGGCGCCCTGTAGGCCTCCACAGTGAAGGTGTGGGGGGAGGGGGTGTTGTTGTGCGGTGCGGAAAGGGGGGGTCATCCATGTGCCACCCAGTGATTATATAAATATATTTGGAAAAGAAAAACAGAAATTAGCAATCATGTTTAGTGTTAATGGAGCTCACAGTGTGTCAGTCTACAAGTGTATGATTCATTCACCATTGTTCAGTGATATACAAGTAAATTGTACCAGTGTTTAAGTGTCACCCAGACCCCCCCTCTCCCTTAAGGCGAGCGGTGTCGGTCAACCCCACCCCTCCCCGCGAGCCGGCCTCACGCACACTGTACCTCCTGCCATCCCACCACACCACCCTGCGGCTGGGCGTCTCTCACCCACCTATTCACCGCCCACACAGTGCCGTTGCAGAGATGTGTCACCCTCCATGCACCAGATATGGCACAGGTCACAGCAAGCATTCAGGTTCTTCCCAAAAGGGAGGGAGACACAAGTACCCACATGAGTGGTGAGTGCGAGGGACAGCTAACTACCCTGCCGCCACCACCCGTGATCACCCTCCCACGCACGCCTATGTCACAGCCCGCCAGGGGACGGAGGGACTCCCCCAACTAACCAGGAACCCCTCAGCCAAGAACACGGTCCTGGGAACAATGTAACAGAGGGCGCACCAGAGGGGGACCCAGACTCAGAGGAACGTGTCGGGTTTGTGAGGAAGCTCACAGCCTTAGAAACGATGGAACCCTACGTCTGCACAACGGCTGTGAGGGTGGGGTGGACGTTACCTGTAGAGAGGGAAGGCCCACAGGCCCCCCGGCACCCCACACATCCCAGCAAATCATGTCATCAGATGACCTCCTGGGGGCCATCAAAGCATCCGCCACGAGAACTCTTCCCCACATTCCTAAAGCAGCGCGCCCATTTGCAGCAGGGAAATATACAGACCTTCTAAGGAAAGTGAATGAACGGTCTGAAAATCTTAATGCTGCAGCCACCATCAAAGCATGGCATATTTTGCTCCTGTTTGGCAATATTTGCTTAGGCGTACCTGCAAGAGGAGGCAAGTCACTAGCCTCATCAGTCACTAGGGCAATAAATAATTTCCCCAGAGCTGAAAACTTGATCCCCATCCCTCCTCAATGCAAAAAACCGTCGTGGAAGACCCAAGAGTTCCAATGATAATTTTAAGCTTGGAACACAAGTGACCAGAAAATTGAAGAGGGCAACACAGTAGGGGCAATTAGGTTACTTACCGTGAAGAAACAATCGCCCATAGAGANAGCAGAGATTTCGAGGTATTTACCTCAAATATCTCCACTTCTCAAGAGCACTAGATGAGTGAGGGTTACTATATGCGTTTTTCATCAAGCCACTGTTATATGGGAGAACTCGTGTCCAGCTATAAGCCTATACTTGCATGAACCACAAGTGAAGATTAACAATCTTTGGACAACACCCACCAGTGGGACTCGAACCCAGAAAGCACAACCACCTTCCAGTAGCTGCCATAACTAGTACGCCTTAACCCACTACATCACATCAGACCCTTAAAAGAAGCAGAGATTTCGAGGTATTTACCTCAAATATCTCCACTTCCCAAGAGCACTAGATGAGTGAGGGGGGTTACTATATGCGTTTTTCATCAAGCCACTGTTATATGGGAGAACTCGTGTCCAGCTATAAGCCTATACTTGCATGAACCACAAGTAAAGATTAACAATCTTTGGAGAACACCCACCAGTGGGACACGAACCCAGAAAGCACAACCACCTTCCAGTAGCTGCCATAACTAGTACGCCTTAACCCACTACAACACATCAGACCCTTAAAAGAAGCAGAGATTTCGAGGTATTTACCTCAAATATCTCCACTTCCCAAGAGCACTAAATGAGTGAGGGGTTACTATATGCGTTTTTCATCAAGCCACTGTTATATGGGAGAACTCGTGTCCAGCTATAAGCCTATACTTGCATGAACCACAAGTGAAGATTAACAATCTTTGGACAACACCCACCAGTGGAACTCGAACCCAGAAAGCACAACCACCTTCCAGTAGCGGCCATAACTAGTACGCCTTAACCCACTACACCACATCAGACCCTTAAAAGAAACAGAGATTTCGAGGTATTTACCTCAAATATCTCCACTTCCCAAGAGCACTAGATGAGTGAGGGGTTACTCTATGCGTTTTTCATCAAGCCACTGTTATATGGGAGAACTCGTGTCCAGCTATAAGCCTATACTTACATGAACCACAACTGAAGATTAACAATCTTTGCACAACACCCACCAGTGGGACTCGGCATCGTTATGTTCTGGTCTTGTCCTTACTCTCATTGTGGGTAGAGTAAATAGCTCCGTGATTTGGGTGTTCATGGTAGGTTGTTCTATTCTATGTGGATTGCTTCAAGAATTTGTAATCTTCTAGCATCTTGGGTTTTGTCTATTATGCATATATTTTTGTTCAACATTTCTCTTGTTAGGGTGATGTCATGGGCTTGTCTCATGTGATTCCTAGGGGCACCGGATTGAAGATGGCATGTCAAACGCCTCGTCATGCCATCTTCAGTCCGAGGCGTTTGACATGCCATCTTCAATCCGGTGCCCTAGGAATCATATGAGACAAGCCCATGAATACCGAGGCTTATAGCTGGACACGAGTTCTCCCATATAACAGTGGCTTGATGAAAAACGCATAGAGTAACCCCTCACTCATCTAGTGCTCTTGGGAAGTGGAGATATTTGAGGAAAATACCTCGAAATCTCTGCTTCTTTTAAGGGTCTGATGTGGTGTAGTGGGTTAAGGCGTACTAGTTATGGCAGCTACTGGAAGGTGGTTGTGCTTTCTGGGTTCGAGTCCCACTGGTGGGTGTTGTCCAAAGATTGTTAATCTTCACTTGTGATTCATGCAAGTATAGGCATATATATATATATATATATATATATATATATATATATATATATATATATATATATATATATATATATTATATATATATATATATATATATATATATATATATATATATATATATATATTTAGGGGTACCACCACTGGTTTAATTAAAGGGACCCATATCCTCGAAGAAGAAAATAAATAGTGTTCAGAGAAGACCTTGTGGATTCTCACTGAATACTTTAATCTTTTCCTCCACTACCACCCCCATTTTTTTTTAATATTTTTATTTGATTCTATTGAAATGCTACAGTTTACATAAAAAACACACACTTGTATAGCAATATAACAATCAGTATTCGAAGATCTCGTCCAATTCTTCGGATGTCGGGTGCGTACCTAAGATACAGCACGCATTTCCCCTCTGAACAGCGACGCTCAGGCGCTGGAACATGAAATTGGCAGCTCTTGGGTCTCTAATTTTCCCGATGAGTTCCTCGCCCACCTCCTTCAGGAACTTAAAGCGTTATGATTTGTGTCTGGAGAGTTTCTCATGAGTAGGTTGGCCGTTTTTTTTGGTTTTATAGTAAATCGTCAGTTGTATCTTCTGATTTCTGTCTATAGGGATAACGTTTCTATTAAAAATATCTTTCAGGACCCTTTCCTCCGTTTTATAAGCTGTGGAAAGGAAGTTCCTGTAAAATAGTCTAATAGGGGGTATAGGTGTTGTGTTAGTTGTCTCTTCAGAGGTTGCATGGCGTTTCACCTTCCTTCTTATGATGTCTTCAACGAAACCATTAGAGAAGCCGTTGTTGACTAGGACCTGCCTTATCCTTAAGAGTTCTTCATCGACGTGCTTCCATTCTGAGCTGTGGCTGAGAGCACGGTCGACATAAGCGTTAACAACACTCCTCTTGTACCTGTCTGGGCAGTCACTGTTGGCATTCAGGCACATTCCTATGTTTGTTTCCTTAGTGTAGACTGCAGTGTGGAAATCTCCGCTCCTTTACATGACTGTTACGTCTAGAAAGGGCAGCTTCCCATCCTCCATCTCGTAAGTGAAATGCATCACAGAATTCTGCTCAAAGGCCTCCTTCAGCTCCTGCAGACGTCTGACATCAGGTACCTGTGTAAAAATGTCGGCAACATACCTGCAGTATATGGCCGGTTTCAAGTTCATGTCGACTAAGACCTTTTGCTCGATGGTACCCATGTAGTAGTTTGCAAACTGGACACCTAGTGGAGAACCCATGGCGACCCCATCTACTTGCTTATACATGTGCCCATCCAGGCTCAAGAAGGGTGCCTCTTTAGTACAAGCTTGGAGTAGTTTCCTTAGAATGTTTTCTGGTATGTCAAGAGGAGTACAGGCCAGATCACGATACACTCTGTCCACTATCATCCCGATTGTTTCATCCACAGGTACGTTGATAAACAGTGATTCTACGTCCAACAAGGTTCTTATCCCTGTGGCCCGTGTTCCTCGCAGTAAGTTAACAAATTTCTTAGGAGACTTCAGGCTGAAGGCGCAAGGGACATAAGGAGTCAGCAAGTCGTTGAGTCGCTTCGCCAGTCTGTACGTGGGTGTGGGTATCTGGCTGATGATTGGCCGAAGTGGGTTTCCTGCCCGGATAGGCACATGTATAAGCAAGCAGATTGGATCACCATGGGTTCTCCTCTAGGTGTCCTGTTTGCGAACTTCTACATGGGTACCATCGAGCAAAAGGTCTTAGTCGACATGAACTTGAAACCATGAATGATAGATAGAATGAGAGAAGTCGACATGATAGATACAGCGATAGCAGGCGGCGTAACATCTGCGAGGCACTACACATCAAGAAGTCAACACCAGCAATCAGCAGCCAATTAATGCACAATTATATTCTACCCACTTCAAGACTCTGCTCCAATATAGAAGCATCAAGAAATATGGTCCAATAGGCCCTTTGCAGTTACTTCCATCCTTACCTTCAATTTACCCAATTAATACCCAATTAATACCCATTGTTTCGTGTTCTGTCCTGTGTTGAAAGTTTTTGTTCACCTCATACAAAATTGTTGTAACATATCACCTCACCCAAAATTCGGGTATAAAATGAATGCTGTAAGAACTCTGTTTAGTGTTTGCAGGTTATAGTTGTGTGTGTGTAAACTAAAAGTCTTTGAAAATGTAATAAGTTATTACAAAACCCGTTCATGTGTCACGTCAGACTAGAAATAAAAATAAATTTTGGAGAATTGATCTTTCAATTACCATCATCAGTGAAAAGAAACAAAGGAAATGAGAAAATTCGTGTTAGAAATATTAATCATACTTTTTCGGTCATATTTAATAATATATGTCTACAGGAAAGACTGCTACCAAAATATACTAATATATATATATATATATATATATATATATATATATATATATATATATATATATATATATATATATATATATGCCCAACTTGCCTAAACACGCAAGAGAAGTTATTCAACTTTAGAATACTTTCCCACCAGGAGACTCGAACCCTAGCCAGCACAGCAGCCTTCCAGCAACTGGCATAACAGGTAACGCCTTAACCCACTGCACTACGCTCAGACTCAGAAGGGTCTGAGCGTGGTGCAGTGGGTTAAGGCGTTACCTGTTATGCCAGTTGCTGGAAGGCTTCTGTGCTGGCAAGGGTTTGAGTCTCCTGGTGGGAAAGTGTTCTAAAGTTGAATATATATATATATATATATATATATATATATATATATATATATATATATATATATATATATATATATATGAAAACTCACACCCCAGAAGTGACTCGAACCCATACTCCCAGGAGCAACGCAACTGGTATGTACAGGGACGCCTTAAAACCACTTGACCATCACGACCGGAATAAGGAAGTGATAGCCGAGGCTATATTTTTTTAGTTGTATCTAGTCCTGGGGACCATTCAGGCTTGTTTGCATATATATATATCTATATATATATATTATAATATATATATATATATATATATAGAGAGAGAGAGAGAGAGAGAGAGATAAATGTATATATATATATTTATATATTTATATATATAATATTATATATATATATATATATTATATATATATACATATATATATATTTATATATATGTATATATATACTAGCAGTACCCGGTCATGCGTTGCAGTGGCTCAGCAGTTCATGTGTGTTGCTTAGCCACAGAAACTTTCCCTATCCTCCAGTCCTCTCCACCATTCCCCCCTCACCCGTCTCCTCGGCCTCCCAACCATTCCCACACCACTGTCCCCTCGTCCTCACCACCGTTCCCCACTCCACCATCATCTCTTCCTTACCACCATTCCCCACTCCCCTGTCCCTTTGTCCTCCCCACCATTCTCCATTCCCCCATCCTTTCGTCCCCACCATCCCAAACTCCCCTGTCTCCCGTCCTTCCCCACCATTACCCTCTCTCTTGTTCCCTCGTCCTCCCCACTGTCTCTCACTTCCGTCTCCTCGTCATCCTCGCTATTCCCTCTCCTCTTCCGATGCCTTCCCAAATGGTCTGATGTTCCCATCAGAAAGTTTGGAACATCAAGTGATCTGATGTTCCCATCATTGAAATAAAATAAAAACAGTTAAAAAATGAAATGAAAATATGAAAAAAATAATAAAATAAACTATACTCACAAAGTGAACGGTATGGTAAACAACACAGCTAAATTCCAACGCAATTCACACAAAATATTTACATCAAAATGAAAATAAAATCAAAATCTATGAAAATTCAATATATCAATGCAATCAGAAACATTGAAATGGAATTTTAACATTTAGTATAGCATGTGTGTTGCTCTTACATGCAACAGATGGCGTTGTTTTTCATGAAAACCATAGTTTTACCTGTCACAGGTGTGGCATCTATACTTATACTTACGAAATTAACGATATGGTAAACAACACAGCTCAATTCCAACACAATGTCACACAAAATATTTTAATAAATAATTAAATAGAAATCTATGAAAATAAAATATATTAATGCAATTGGAAACATTGAAATGGAATTCGTGACATATTTAGTATAGTGTGCATGTTGCTATTATGTGCAATGGATGGCACTGTTTTTCAAAAACTCATGTTTTTACCTGTCACAGGGGTGGTATCTATATAGTAAGTATATAAAAAGATGTGCCTATTTGAATGCAACATTGTGTCAAAATTTCAAAGCAATCGGTGAAAAACTTTTGGAGATTACAGCGTGTGCTGCTCTTACATCCAACAGATGGCGCTGTTTTTAAAAGAAAACCACAAGTTTTTCCTGTCGCAGATGAGGCATGTATATTGTAGGTATATAAAAAAAACTCGCCAATTCGAATGCAAAGTTGCGTCAAGATTTCAAAGCAATCGGTAAAGAGGTTTCGAAGATTTCCCTCACATGAAAAACACAGTTTGTCGGAAAAAGTTTTTTTTTTTTTACCGTCACAGACATAACATCTATATAGTATGTATATAAAAACCTGACCGAATGCGAATGGAACATTGTGTGAAAATTTCAAAGCACTCGGTGAAGAACTTTCGGAGATTAGCGATTATGCACAAGCACAAACATTGAAACGGAATTGTAACATATCTAGTATAGCATATGTGTTGCTCTTTTATGCAACAGTTGGCGCTGTTTTTCAAGAAAAAGCATAATTTTAACTGTCACAGGTGTGGCATCTAAACTAACCTACGAAATGAACGGTATGGTAAAGAACACACCTCAATTCCAACACAATGTCACACAAAATATTTCACTAAAAAATAAATTATATCGAAATCTATGAAAATACAATTTATCAATGCAATCGGAAACATTGAAATGGAATTCGTGACATATTTTGTATAACGTGCATGTTACCATTATGTGCAACAGATGGAGCTGTTTTTCAATAACTAATGTTTTTACCTGTCACAGGGGTGGCATCTAATAGTAGGTATATAAAAAGACGCGCCTATTTGAATGTAACATTGTGTCAAAATTTCAAAGCAATTAGTGAAGAACTTTCGGAGATTAAAGCATGTATAGCCCTTACGTCCATCAGATGGCGCTGTATTTCAAAAAAGCATGTTTTTCCCTGTCACAGGTGAGGCATGTATATAGTAGATATAGAAAAATATGCGCCTATTCGAATGCAACGTTGTGTCAAAATTTCAAAGCAATCGGTAAAGAGGTTTTGAAGATTTCTCTCACATGAAAAAAAAATGAAAAAACACAGTTTTTCAGAAAAAGCATGTTTTTTACCGTTACAGACTTGACATCTATATAGTATGTATATAAAAACCTGACCGGATGCGAATGAAACGTTGTGTGAAAATTTCAAAGCAATCGGTTTAGAAATTTCGGGGATTAGCGATTTTGAACAAACGAACATTTCCATTTTTATTTATGTAGATTAACCTGGCCTCAATTTTGTCTTCAAAGTCAGCTAAGTCAGACATGATTAGATCTATCTCATTTAGATCAGTATTACTAACATGGAGTGTACTTATGTACAGTACAATAATTTCTTGTATGTGCTTGAATTGCTGGTTAGCTATTTCTGCTGAGATTTCCAGTGATACGAGATGAACTGGGTCTGTTTCTACCCAGCTGTAACATTGGTTGATTAACTCTTCCAAATGACTTTGTAGGCCTTTCAGCCATATTCTAGTTTTTTTAGTGTAGTAATATTGACTATGGGTTGAAGCTTTATAGAGCTTATATAGCTATTTGACAGCTATGGTACTTGCTCAAATATGTAGAGCAGGTATGGTTGTTAATAGCCTAATATTTATATCTTGGTTAGGCTAATTTTAATTATACCTAGTTTAGAGGTTAGCTTTCCTACCTAACAGGAGAAGCTAATATATGAGTAATACTTTAATGTCACTACTGGAATTCTTCCGGTTAGCTTTTTAATTATCACTATCAGTGGATATAGTGATATTCAGTAGTACTCAAAGATGGATACATTAAGATGTATAATGAAATGTATGTATGCAATTGTATAAATGATAAATTCACCCTTCTTAGGGTTTTCACAACATTAAATAATAATCCACTAACTCTGTCTAACAGTACTAGTTAGGTAATAATCCTACCTAATAATGTAACTAAATGGTTTAAGCTGAATTTGTACAAATCTTGGTACAATTACAGTCTAAAGATATCCTACCTCTGTGGGTTGTCATAAAATACTATAAATGTGGTGCATAATGTGTATAGCAGTGCTGTGTTTTGGATTTTCTGTAATTTTGATTTAGTATATACACTTGTAGGAAATATGTGTATAAGAAATTTAATTAACACAAGGTTATTAATTGTGTATGGCAAGTATTCTACTGCCGTGAATAATACATGGGTGGTAGGTGTGCTGCCGTGAATAATATTTATATGGCAGTTGTGCTGCCGTGAATAATATATATGGCAGGTGTGCTGCCATAATAATATATGTGCACCTGACAATACTTTTTAATTAGGGAGTATTATGTTATCAGGGTTAGTAAATGGTTAATGGATTGTAGATAGCCTAACTCCTGGCTATATTTTACTAATTATACTGGTTTAGATTTTAATGTAAATTTACACTAGTTAAGTAAATCAGTAATTTAGATTTGAATCTTAATTCTGATTCGTTAATAATAATCTAGCTCTCTAGACTATTCATTTCGAAGGACCAAAAAGGATGTAGGTAAATCTGGCTCCAAAATATTAATAATAATTAGGTATATTTCGATAGCTACGAAGGACCACCCTTTTTTATTAAAAAAAAAGAAAATAAGTGACAAAATAATATTGAGATAAATCCAAGAACCAGTGCTTATGGATCTCAAAAATAATTAATAATAATATGATTGCTCATGGGAATATTAGGGCAATGGACTGTAGAATTATAATTAAAATATAGAGCCAAGCTCCTCCACAAACTTTGGGGGGGTTCAGGTGCTAAGACTCTACTATGTTACTAGCACAATAAATTAGATGCAGAATCACATCAGACTAAATCTGATGTGATTCTGACATACATTCTATCGGAAATACCATCCTGTCCGGTGGGACTTTTAAATGCAAACAGCTCAGTGTTCCTCCTGCTCGACGTAAAGACTTTGTTGCTCATGTGTCAGAGTGGTACACCACTTATGATCCCTGCACAGTCCAGACATTTAACGACGTTCTAGTACAGAACATTCTGATGTTCGCTGACCTTTTAGGTCGGCCCCCTGCTCCATTCAACAGTCGAATAGTTGGAACGGTATGAAAAGTAATAAACACCATGCCTATTAAAATGACCCCAAACTGCGTACTTTGAAACGCACTGCCAGAAGAGTTTGACTTGCATATATGGAAACACGTACGCCAGCAATGCTAAAGCTCTTTCAGAAAGCCCTAGCCAAGGCGAGGGAGCGCATGACAGAGCTCAGGCCAGATAACTTTGAAACTTTTGTTTATAGTCTCAACTCTCACACCCCTCTCAGCCAGGCATGGAAGGACATTAAAAGATTTTAAGGAGATAAGATCGGCCAAGTGTCACACACTCACCCTCTACACAGAGCTAACGAGTTAGTCGATGCTTGGGCAACCACCTCTAGCTTCAATAATCTCCCTCCAGACACACAATTCAGATTAAATGCTGGTTATGAAGCTCGAGAAAGGCTCGTTGAGTTCATGCTCCACAAGGAAGATGAAAGCAATGTGCTATATAATGAGTTTTGAGTTACTTTTGGCCCTAAACAAAGGTAAAGCCACATCCCCGGTGAGGATGGTATCATTTATGACATATTGCGTCTGCTCCCATTAGAACCAGGGAATCCCCTTCTTGAGCTGTATAATATGAGCTATGTCACTGGGGAACTTCCTATCTCTTGGACCAACAGTATAATCAATTCAATTCCCAAGCCAAATCAAGAGAATGCTTTCCGCCCAATTTCCCTTACTAGCTGCATTTGCAAAACATTCGAGAGAATGGTTTTAAACCGTCTACTCCATAGAATAAGAACCATGCTATCCCCCCAGATATATAGCTTCATGCATCGAAGGAGTGTGCATCATTGCATCACCATTTTTCTTACCCTGCACACTGAAAAGTCATATACCACCATCCAAGATCTCAAGTCTGCCTTTGATATTGCAAATCGACTTATCTTGAGTGAGCTTGCAAGAATGAATATTGATGGTCCGCTTCTTTGTTGTATCAGAGGTTACTTATCCAACAGGAAGTCATCTGTATTTTATCAAGGGGCAAAGGAGTGTAACAAGAGACTTTGAAGTTGGCACCCCACTGGGAGGTGTCCTCAGTCCTACCTAATTTAACATCTTAATAAACACGCTGTTAAACTCTGCACCGAGCAAACCCAACGTCCACATCATTAGCTATGCTGATGATATAATGATACACACGCCACTGGGTATGCTAACAAGCAGAACTCTCTTAACTCTGTATTAGACTCATGTCAGGACCAAGGTTTAGTCATCTCAGCATTGAAAACAAAGATACTAAATCGGCGCCCACCCAGGCAAGGAGGAGCTGTTCGCAAGATGCAACTGTCTGATGGCTCCCAGCTTGACTATGTAAACAGATTCAAATACCTTGGCCCTGAGGTGCCACTGTATGGTCCTGTTGTATTCAGACTCTGTCGTCAGTATAATGAGAGGCTCCGAGCTCTTAGGGCTGTTGCAGGTTATCACTCAGGCTATGGTGCCAATGTCAGAATTGTCAAAATGATGTACCTTGCATACATCAGATCTTTAGTGGATTATGGTGCCCCTCTGCTTGTTTTGATGCCTGAAAGAAAGCTTGGAGGACTTGAAAAATTGTAGAACGAAGCTTTGAGGATATCCTTGGGTACCTTCGTACCATGAAGATACTTAACATGAGAAAGGAACCTAATATTCCGAGCGTTGTTGATCATGTTACTGACTTTAACTTTCATATTGGTATAAAATGCTTAGGCTAACTCATCCTAACCCTTGCACAGAAACCCTCCAGAATTTCTTTATTGAAGGTCGGCATTGTTCTAGATGGAAACTAAAACTGGGAATGATCTCAAAATGTATCAGGTTTATAATTTGTATCAAGAGTAACAACAACGGCACTTTTCTGCACCGTGGGAGATTACACCCTTTCCAATTTTAATTCCTCCCTTCCTCCCCAAGAAGCAAATTAGAGATCAGCCCAAGCTTCGTCTTGAGGCAAAGCTCAACGCATTAAGCCATATTGATGCTCTCTCCACAGAGCATTCTCTCTCTCAAATCAAATACACTGATGGTTGCCTACACTGCACCACGGGTGTAGTTGGAAGTGCAGATGTCCTGACAATGGGCAATGGCTTATATTTTGAGTGGGGAGTCCGTATAAACAACTGGGCCTCTACTCTTCAAACCGAACTATTTGCCTTGCTCCTTGCACTGCAATGTGTACAAGTCTCCAAACTTGATACATTAGTCATTGTAAGTGACAATGTAGTCACTTACTTGAGTCATTGTAAGTGACTCTTCATCATCCTTAAATGTTCTCAACTCTTTAAGACATAACTGTAAAATGCTCGTGTCCAAAGCTAGAAACAAATACAACAAAATTATTAAAGATGGTAACAGAGACCATTTAATGTGGTCTCCATCTCATGTTGGCCTCCGAATGCATGATAGAGCTGATGAGTTAGCCAAAGATCTTCAACAAGATCTTGTAAATCTGAGGCAAAGTGAAATCGACACCAGTAATTCCATCTATCATCATACTATCGTGCAAGAGAAGCCACACATCTATGGTTCATCCAATAAAATCAGTAGACTTCTAGATGTTACTACTGTTCGGCTTAGACTCGGTTACAAGTATCTCTGGGAATTCTCCTTATCTGCCGATGTAGACCTGACCAAATGTAAACTGTGTCAACAAAATTATTCGCACACCCTCCGTCACAATCTGATGTAGCATGAAAAGATACGTGAATTCAGAGACAATTCTATAACGAATGTTCCAACGATATGTAAATATTTCATTCAAAATTATCTGCTACCAGAAATTTTAGCAAAATATCCCCAGTTTGCTAACTGTAGGTAGTAACAAAGTGACTGTAACCTATCCTCCGCTGTCCACTGGATAGGGGGCGGTGTGCAGGACAAACATATCAATTGTGACACTAGCTCTCCACATATGTCAGTTGCTTAATTTAGAAATTGTACTTGTGATCGATTTCGAACCCATTGATGATGTGACGACTTAATATTCATTTTGTAACTAGGTCATCAATTGTAACTTGCTTAGCTAAATGAATTGAGGAGTTCAGTCCCTGAGCCCATTATGTGCCTCTGTAACCCTTTCCACTGCCGCCCACAAGATGGGTATGGGGTGCATTGTAAATGAACTAAACTAAAACTAAAAATAAATGTGCTATGCGGTAATATATTTTCTCGAAATGAACATCAATAATTTAGACCACGCAAAATAAACGAGAAAAATTGAAGTGAAAATTATTACATTATAATATTATTTATGGAACATCTATCTAGCTGGATTGATGACGTCCAGTAAACAGTAATATACGAAAGANTTGTATCTATGCCCTGAAAAATAATGAACATAGATAGATTATTCGTAGGTTTTCTGTAAACACTAAACTTTAGTGAAGAATCTTCCCTATGAATAAGAACATCTAAGAAAGGCAAACATTTATCAATTTCAGTCTCCATAGTAAATTTTATAGAGGTGACAATTCCTTCTGAAGATGTATTAATATACGAAAGTACTTAAGGAAATTCCTGTTTCATTTTTCCTCCGTGGTCTGACATTGTCATATATATATATATATATATATATATATATATATATATTATATATATATATATATATATATATATATATATATATATATATATATATATATATATATATATATATTATATATATATATATATATATATATATATATATATATATATATATATATATATATATATACTGTGACGATAATCTCTTTCAAGAGAGATTGAGCCTGCTCTTTCCTACTTAAAGTTACGTCGATTCTACAAGTACAAGATGCTACATTCAAGATACGTCACCAGTAGCACAAAACGTTTTGACCAGGAGGCAAAACGTACCATGAACCCCCTTCACCCCCCTTCACGCCGACTCGCCACCCGTCTTCAACCAGCCAACTACCCATTCCCAGCTTGCCTGCTCCTTGATTGGTGACTCGCCGACCGCTCACCTGCACACCGCACATCAGCGCCATCTACCTGAGTCGACGCCTGAGCCTGACCAGCTAGCAACTTCAGAATATTCTTTGTGCTCTTAGAGTTGACATTTCTCTCTGGCATACTAAGCTCTCTGGCTTTCGTATACTAAGGGAGGTCTCAGCCATAGCCAATATTCTCAGCACCATTGCGCCATTTCACATTATATTATTTAATCTATTGTGTTTTTTGTATTTATCTTTGTCATTTTTGCATTATTCAGTTACCCGAGATTTGTCTTTATTTTCATTTATGTTTAAAGTAAATATATTAAAGTTTAATTGTTCATACTTTGTGTTTTACGTGTTCCTCCCTCTAACTTACCACAGACAACAGGCAAGCAGTCTATCTTTTTTTTGTAAGTGTGACCAGGCATTGACACCTGCCATTGGAGGACTGCCAAACACCAACACTCCAACACTTTCCCGTCACATTTAATGGGAGCCTGTCCGGGAGCTTCACTCAGGTACTATTACCAGAACGTCAATTTAAGCGTACTTCGCTTTGCTAAAGTTACTTTTCAATATTATCATTAATTTTTATTTATATGGTGCTGTGTGTATTGTGCATTCCAAGAGTAGCATATGGTGAGTGTGAGATAACTTTGAATTACAAGGTGACTGGAGGCCTCAGTCATTCTCTTAATTGGTCATCTCTCCCTCCGTGTTATTACTCGTGTTTACCACCTTTTGTCCCTAGGATATTTCTCACCTTATTGGCAGATCATCATTTTGGGTACCCTGTTACTTTGGTTTGTCTTCGGGTCAAAAGCACCCAATCTTCTGCAATCTGACCGAAGGAGGATAAAGAGGGCCATAGTTCCTCTAGCACGGACTTTGTTGCTGAGTTGGGACCTCAGCAGCAGTTCTCATCACCAGTTGACACTCGCACCCCTACACGTCGGTCAGAGATGATGATATTTACTTAGGTAGGGAATTAGCTTTCTTTTTACAGAGCACAAAAGTTCGCTAATTCTGTAAGTATCATATTTCATTCAGTGGGAAAGACTTGCTTATGTCCTATAGAGACTCGGCAAGGTATGCCTACATTCTTGGACTACCTAATTCACTTTTGAAGCAATTAAATGTTTCATTTGTTTTAGAAACTCAGTTTCATTTATTTAGTAGGATTTTCTTGCCCTTATTCTCTTACAGTGAGTACCGGGTACAAGATTTCCTGCGACTTTGATTTTCTAATCATTTACCATCTTGAAATTAGCTTTAATTGTTAAAGAGTAAAAATCCACCGGATAGTTACCAGTTGCCACGTTATCCTGTTTCTGACATTTACCATATCACAATTATATTCGTTGTACATTTATTTGCTATCTTTCACAATGTTTCGTCTCCAAGCTTTCCGTAACGATCCAGCAGGTGAAATAGGGAACTTGAGTCTTGCTAAGAGGACCGAATTACAAACTCTTGCACACGAGTATCAACTAGATGATCCCCATGGAGCCAACAAAAAAGAATTGCATAACTTAATTATGGATCACTTCTTAGATGAAGGGACAATTGACTCTGAAACTCACAAAACTTATTCTATTGCAGATAAACATGATTTGGCAACTATGAAACTCAAAATAGAACTTGCAAAACTTGAGAGGGAGCAACAGCAAGCAGCTCTCCAAATGAAGAAAGAAGAGGCCGCCCTCAAGGAACGTGAGGCGGCCCTACTCAAAGAACACAGGAACGAGAGGCCGCCATGAAATTTGTGACGATTTTTCATGTGAGGGAAATTAACGATATGGTAAACAACACAGCTCAATTCCAACACAATGTCACACAAAATATTTTAATAAATAATTAAATAAATCGAAATCTATGAAAATAAAATATATTAATGCAATTGGAAACATTGAAATGGAATTCGTGACATATTTAGTATAGCGTGCATGTTGCTATTATGTGCAATAGATGGCACTGTTTTTCAAAAACTCATGTTTTTACCTGTCACAGGGGTGGTATCTATATAGTAAGTATATAAAAAGATGTGCCTATTTGAATGCAACATTGTGTCAAAATTTCAAAGCAATCGGTGAAAAACTTTCGGAGATTACAGCGTGTGCTGCTCTTACATCCAACAGATGGCGCTGTTTTTTAAAAGAAAACCACAAGTTTTTCCTGTCGCAGATGAGGCATGTATACTGTAGGTATATAGAAAAAAATCGCCAATTCGAATGCAAAGTTGCGTCAAGATTTCAAAGCAATCGGTAAAGAGGTTTCGAAGATTTCCCTCACATGAAAAACTCAGTTTTTCGGAAAAAGTTTTTTTTTTTTTACCGTCACAGACATAACATCTATATAGTATGTATATAAAAACCTGGCCGAATGCGAATGGAACATTGTGTGAAAATTTCAAAGCACTCGGTGAAGAACTTTCGGAGATTAGCGATTATGCACAAGCACAAACATTGAAACGGAATTGTGGACATATCTAGTATAGCATATGTGTTGCTCTTTTATGCAACAGATGGCGCTGTTTTTCAAGAAAAAGCATAATTTTAACTGCCACAGGTGTGGCATCTAAACTAACCTACAAAATGAACGGTATGGTAAAGAACACACCTCAATTCCAACGCAATGTCACACAAAATATTTCACTAAAAAATAAATTATATCGAAATCTATAAAAATACAATTTATCAACGCAATCGGAAACATTGAAATGGAATTTGTGACATATTTTGTATAACGTGCATGTTACCATTATGTGCAACAGATGGAGCTGTTTTTCAATAACTAATGTTTTTACCTGTCACAGGGGTGGCATCTAATAGTAGGTATATAAAAAGACGCACCTATTTGAATGTAACATTGTGTCAAAATTTCAAAGCAATTAGTGAAGAACTTTCGGAGATTAAAGCATGTATAGCCCTTACGTCCATCAGATGGCGCTGTATTTCAAAAAAGCATGTTTTTCCCTGTCACAGGTGAGGCATGTATATAGTAGATATAGAAAAATATGCGCCTATTCGAATGCAACGTTGTGTCAAAATTTCAAAGCAATCGGTATCGAAGATTTCTCTCACATGAAAAAAAAAATGAAAAAACACAGTTTTTCAGAAAAAGCATGTTTTTTTACCGTTACAGACTTGACATCTATATAGTATGTATATAAAAACCTGACCGGATGCGAATGAAACGTTGTGTGAAAATTTCAAAGCAATCGGTTTAGAATTTTCGGGGATTAGCGATTTTGAACAAACGAACATTTCCATTTTTATTTATGTAGATTAACCTGGCCTCAATTTTGTCTTCAAAGTCAGCTAAGTCAGACATGATTAGATCTATCTCATTTAGATCAGTATTACTAACATGGAGTGTACTTATGTACAGTACAATAATTTCTTGTATGTGCTTGAATTGCTGGTTAGCTATTTCTGCTGAGATTTCCAGTGATACGAGATCAACTGGGTCTGTTTCTACCCAGCTGTAACATTGGTTGATTAACTCTTCCAAATGACTTTGTAGGCCCTTCAGCCATATTCTAGTTTTTTCTAGTGTAGTAATATTGACTATGGGTTGAAGCTTTATAGAGCTTATATAGCTATTTGACAGCTATGGTACTTGCTCAAATATGTAGAGCAGGTATGGTTGTTAATAGCCTAATATTTATATCTTGGTTAGGCTAATTTTAATTATACCTAGTATAGAGGTTAGCTTACCTACCTAACAGGAGAAGCTAATATATGAGTAATACTTTAATGTCACTACTGGAATTCTTCCGGTTAGCTTTTTAATTATCACCATCAGTGGATATAGTGATATTCAGTAGTACTCAAAGATGGATACATTAAGATGTATAATGAAATGTATGTATGCAATTGTATAAATGATAAATTCACCCTTCTTAGGGTTTTCACAACATTAAATAATAATACACTAACTCTGTCTAACAGTACTAGTTAGGTAATAATCCTACCTAATAATGTAACTAAATGGTTTAAGCTGAATTTGTACAAATCTTGGTACAATTACAGTCTAAAGATATCCTACCTCTGTGGGTTGTCATAAAATACTATAAATGTGGTGCATAATGTGTATAGCAGTGCTGTGTTTTGGATTTTCTGTAATTTTGATTTAGTATATACACTTGTAGGAAATATGTGTATAAGAAATTTAATTAACACAAGGTTATTAATTGTGTATGGCAAGTATTCTACTGCCGTGAATAATACATGGGTGGTAGGTGTGCTGCCGTGAATAATATTTATATGGCAGTTGTGCTGCCGTGAATAATATATATGGCAGGTGTGCTGCCATAATAATATATGTGCACCTGACAATACTTTTTAATTAGGGAGTATTATGTTATCAGGGTTAGTAAATGGTTAATGGATTGTAGATAGCCTAACTCCTGGCTATATTTTACTAATTATACTGGTTTAGATTTTAATGTAAATTTACACTAGTTAAGTAAATCAGTAATTTATATTTGAATCTTAATTCTGATTCGTTAATAATAATCTAGCTCTCTAGACTATTCATTTCGAAGGACCAAAAAGGATGTAGGGAAATCTGGCTCCAAAATATTAATAATAATTAGGTATATTTCGATAGCTACGAAGGACCACCCTTTTTTATTAAAAAAAAAAAAGAAAATAAGTGACAAAATAATATTGAGATAAATCCAAGAACCAGTGCTTATGGATCTCAGAAATAATTAATAATAATATGATTGCTCATGGGAATATTAGGGCAATGGACTGTAGAATTATAATTAAAATATAGAGCCAAGCTCCTCCACAAACTTTGAGGGGCTCAGGTGCTAAGACTCTACTATGTTACTAGCACAATAAATTAGATGCAGAATCACATCAGACTAAATCTGATGTGATTCTGACATACATTCTATCGGAAATACCATCCTGTCCGGTGGGACTTTTAAATGCAAACAGCTCAGTGTTCCTCCTGCTCGACGTAAAGACTTTGTTGCTCATGTGTCAGAGTGGTACACCACTTATGATCCCTCCACAGTCCAGACATTTAACGACGTTCTAGTACAGAACATTATGATGTTCGCTGACCATTTAGGTCGGCCCCCTGCTCCATTCAACAGTCGAATAGTTGGAACGGTATGAAAAGTAATAAACACCATGCCTATTAAAATGACCCCAAACTGCGTACTTTGAAACGCACTGCCAGAAGAGTTTGACTTGCATATATGGAAACACGTACGCCAGCAATGCTAAAGCTCTTTCAGAAAGCCCTAGCCAAGGCGAGGGTGCGCATGACAGAGCTCAGGCCAGATAACTTTGAAACTTTTGTTTATAGTCTCAACTCTCACACCCATCTCAGCCAGGCATGGAAGGATATTAAAAGATTTTAAGGAGATAAGATCGGCCAAGTGTCACACCCTCACCCTCTACACAGAGCAAACGAGTTAGTCGATGCTTGGGCATCCACCTCTAGCTTCAATAATCTTCCTCCAGACACACAATTCAGATTAAATGCTGGTTATGAAGCTCGAGAAAGGCTCGTTGAGTTCATGCTCCACAAGGAAGATGAAAGCAATGTGCTATATAATGAGTTTTGAGTTACTTTCGGCCCTAAACAAAGGTAAAGCAACATCCCCCGGTGAGGATGGTATCATTTATGACATATTGCGTCTGCTCCCATTAGAACCAGGGAATCCCCTTCTTGAGCTGTATAATATGAGCTATGTCACTGGGGAACTTCCTATCTCTTGGACCAACAGTATAATCAATTCAATTCCCAAGCCAAATCAAGAGAATGCTTTCCGCCCAATTTCCCTTACTAGCTGCATTTGCAAAACATACGAGAGAATGGTTTTAAACCGTCTCCTCCATAGAATAAGAACCATGCTATCCCCCAGATATATAGCTTCATGCATCGAAGGAGTGTGCATCATTGCATCACCATTTTTCTTACCCTGCACACTGAAAAGTCATATACCACCATCCAAGATCTCAAGTCTGCCTTTGATATTGCAAATCGACATGTTATCTTGAGTGAGCTTGCAAGAATGAATATTGATGGTCCGCTTCTTTGTTGTATCAGAGGTTACTTATCCAACAGGTGTTGGGTATCTGGGGCTTGAACTCAGAAAAATAAATTGTTTAATTGTTATATTAAAATTAATCGAAGGACCACCCGCTTTTGAGAAAAGAGGGAAAACAAATAAAATTGATCATTAGAATGACACCAGAGAACCAGTGTCTATGGAAAAACATTCAATGGATATTCACTTGAAAATAATGAAGACTGTAATTATTAATTAAAGTCAAAGCCTCAAATATCAACATTGGGGGGTTATTTCTAGAAATTCATATATATCTAGGAACCAGTGTGGTTCGTCACTAGTTCATTATGCATGGAATTATGGTAAATCTAACTACAACATATGTAAATATATGGTAATCAAAATTATTCATTTAAGCTCATATTATAGAAGCAATAATTAAATTGAATAAATTTATAAGAAAAAATGGGTCTTAGCTGTAAGACGATTTCTAACGCCAGTTCATCACTCGTCCTCGTGATCACAGAATCCCCATAGATAAATGACTCGAGGTAAATAACACGATGGATGACAATCTTGTTGGCGTCTCAAATACACGCTGTAATACAAGAAATATAAAGTAGCAATTGACTAGGCTACAAAATTGTGCTCATATATTCATGAAGCTGAACTGAGTAATAAATATTACTAACGTTTGATTATATTTAATCTCTCTTCCTAACGACAAACTACTCACTAAGGCTCTAAATTACTAGATGCATCTACAAGAAAGAAACCTGTGAGCGTAACCGAGTACTAAGGTTTGCCGAGAGGAGCGTCTGCTGGACTCAGTGTTCACTGCTGTGCACACTTATTCACGGTCCGGATGGTAATTGTAGACGCTGGGTTCACTATTGAGGCACTAGAGAACACTGGCAAGTAAATTCCACTTATTAATTGAGTGTCGACGTAATTCTTATCGACAAGAATTCTCAATTAATGCCACGTGTTCCACCACGTTGTCTCGCGTGCGTGCCTTGTTGATGTCGTAATGGCGTAATGGCGTCTCCCTCTCCCCGCTCTCGCATTCACCACGGAAATTATTAAACACAAACTATTCTTTCCCGCGTAATTATGGATGAAAATGCGATAATATGAACTGGGTTGAAATTATAGGGAATTAATAATTATAATATTCTCGATAAATAATCTCTAGCGAGAAATGGAGATAATATTTATACTTCTCCAGAGCATTCAAACGTAACAGAATAAAAACTGTTACTGAATAATTTCAATTAATAACTCTTGATTTACATTATCAGGAGTAATATTATCAGCAATATGCTCAGATTAATTTATATAACACTATGGTTAGTGGTGTTAAGAGCTACTGCAATGTAAGTTAATATTAATTTATCATAAGATAATAATGGATGATAAGTGTTGGAAATTTCCAACATAACTCCGGGGGGAGAAAACTCGGGTCGCAGTGCCATGTTGAGTACTGACGTACCTATCCCGAAGTTAGTAGGTTAGTATGTTAGTATGTTAGTACACACACAACGGATGTCCCGTAAATGTCAAGGACATACAAGAATTTAAGACATGAAAAATTAATGTCATAATTAATAGTTTACACAACTTAATGATTGAATCATACAATTCAAGTAACTGAGACTCTACTGTGAGGTGAATGTCTGGGTCATTGTGACTTGTAGCTGATTGGTTACTAGACATCACAACACAGTATCATCATGATCACTCAAATTGGATGAAAAATTATTTGCTCTTAGTCAGAGCTATAATAGGCTTGTAGTTTCCTTTTACATTGTTGAGCAGCTGCTCTAGTGGGGCGAGTGCTCGGTGGATCAGAATTGTTGTCCTCGGAAACTGTTGAAGCTGGTTCTGATAAACACTCTCGTTCTGCTAATTCGAGAGGTACCAACTTCTCTAATGTCTTTAGAGTAGTAGTGCCTTTGCACAAAACTCGTACTACTCTCAGGATACCTTGGTGATCTGGGTGGATTGCAACAATTTTGCCTATAGGCCATTCTGACCTTGGTCCATCACTGTCAACTAATACTAGGTCTCCTGGTTTAAGCTGTACTTTATTATAGGGGCTCGAAGCTCCATAGTGGTACTCTCGTAGAGCGGTGAGGTACTCTCGAGTCCACACCTCATTCCACCTTTCAATTACTCTAGAGAGATGTTGGTAACTTTGTACTAAGTCACTCCTGGTTACATAGGAAGGATCGACGGGGTCCTCTTCTGCCAAAGGTATCAGAGGGCTCAGCAGGCCTCCATGTATTAAATGCGAGGGACTCAGAGGCTCTCTCTGTGAGAAATCATCTGATAGATAAGTTAATGGGCGATTGTTGACTCGCGCCTCAATTTCCACGACGAGTGTTTGGAGTTCTGAGTAACTAATTTTCTGTCGATGCAAGGTCTTCCTTAAACACTTCTTGACAGTCCCTATCATTCGTTCGTAGAACCCACCTTGCCAGGGGGCTCTGGGAGCAATAAATTTCCAGTGGCATTGTCGTCTCTGCATGACAGACTGCACTTCTGGATGATTCCATATCTCTCGTAAGCAGGCTTCTCCTGCCACAAAATTTGAGCCATTATCAGATATCATGAGCTTGGGACAGGATCTGCGAGCTGCAAATCTACGAAAAGCTTGGATGAAGGCTTCAGCACTCATGTCAGAAGTCACTTCTAAATGTACGCCTCGTGTGGTAGCACATGTGAAGAGGCAAATATAAGCTTTCACTGGTATCTTATCCGGATTGCCAGTGAGAAGCAAGGCTCCTGTGTAATCAACACCAGTAGTCTCAAACGGACGAAGATGAACTACCCTCTCTTTAGGGAGTGGTGGTGGTCCTGGGTAAGGACACACTCGAGCATCGTAGCGTTGACAGATTATACAGGACTTAATAATTGATTTGACAGTTTGACGACCTTGAGGAAGCCAATATTTCTGTCTGAGGTCGGTGAGTGTGTCTAACACTCCACCATGCAAAGTACCATATTGATGGTGATGTAAAACTAGAAGTTTGGTAATAACGTGGTGACGTGGTAGAAGGATTGGATTCTTTGTGTCCAAATCAATTTTTGCATGAAGCAAACGTCCTCCACACCTTAATATATTATGAGTGTTGGTATCATACCAGATACCTAGAGACTTGGTTAATTTATCTGGAAGATTTTCATATTCACTTCCATATGTCTCTTGTTGTGCACGTTTGATCCAGTAGATGATAGGATTGGGAAACTTATGCTTGATTCCTATCTTGGCAAGAAAATCAAACACATGTGCTGTCACTCTTAATAACTTACTCAAGTTAGAATAATTGTGAGGATTAATAGCTGAGACTCGATGAGGTTCTGGGTCTTTCATGGGAGTAGTGATACTGGTCACTATGACTTGTGGTTTCTGTTTGGGCCACTGACCACTAACAAGCCATGAAGGTCCATTAAACCACATCGAAGACTTACTTAGCTGTTTAAATGTTAAACCTCTTGATAAGTAATCTGCAGGATTGTCCTTAGTGGGGACATGTCTGAATTTATATCCAGCAGATAATTCATGAATTTCCCTAACGCGATTACTAACGTAGGGAGTTTTATTATTGTTATTTCTTACCCATTGTAAGACTGCCTCATTGTCTGACCACACTACGATCTCACCAAAGTGAATATTATTGAGTGTCTTGGTCAGGCAATGAGCCAATCTTACTCCCACTAGCAATGCAGTTAACTCCATTTGAGGTAAAGATCTCTTCTTGATTGGAGCAACTCTCGCTTTAGATGTGAGTAAAATTGATTGTGCACTATTGACTAAGTAGGCTGCAGCGCCATATGCTTTGCCAGAGGCATCGCAAAAAATGTGCAAATTTGTAGGTAAGTTTTGTCCTGAAGCATTACGAGGAAATTTCAAAACACCTAATTGATTGAAATCCGCTGCGAGTATTTGCCATTTCTCTTGCAACTCAATTGGCAACGGATCATCCCATCCCATATGTTTCTGCCAGCATTCCTGCATTAGGAGTTTGCCCCTTATTAATATAGGACTAAGTAAGCCTAAGGGTCAAATGGTTGACTGACATATGAGAGTAATTTTCTCATGGTAAGGGATGAATTATTGGTTTGTACTGACTTGATATTCATCTCGTCAGTACCAGTGTTCCATTCCACACCCAGAACTTTTAATTGATTAGGCACCTGATAACCTGGAAATTCTTTCTCGATTATCTGGTTTAATGATTTATTGTTTGAGGCCCATGATTGTAGTGGCATATTGGCTCCTATTAACTCACGGTTAGCCTCATGGTAAATTTCTACCAATTTAGATTTATCATTAGTTGTTCCCTGGAAATTATCGACATACAAGTTGTCACTGATCTCTGCCTTATAAGGGCTATTTGACTTCTTCAAATGTGTATCTAATGTGGCTTGCAGTAGAAACGGCGAGGAAGTCGCTCCGAAAAGCACCGAGGCAAACCGATAGGTTATGACCTCACTGTCAGGAGCCTGGGGATCTTTAATCCAGAGAAATTTGGTGTAATTACGATCCTCCTCTTGCAATCCTACTCTAAGGAAAGCTTTACTGATATCAGCAGTATAAGCAAAAATACCAGTACGGAATCGTAACAGTACATCATGTAGCCTTTGTGTTAGGCTAGGTCCCGTTTGGAGACATTCATTCAAAGACACGCTGCTTGCCTTCACTTTGGCACTACAGTTGAAAACAATACGTATTGGTGTTGTCAATGAATCTTTCAACACAGCGTGATGGGGTAAATAGTGACCTGTTTTCCGGTCATCATTATCAACAACTTCAATAAATTTACTGTTGAGTTGTTGCTGAATTAATTGATGGTACATATTTAATTTATCTGGCTGTTTTTTCAGCCGTATTAATTGTGACTGTAATTGAGAGGCTGCCATGAAATAATTAACTGGAAGTTGTGGATGATTCAACTTCCATGGCAATCTCACCCAGTATTGTTTGTCTTTATAGACAACTGTATCCAGATATTGCTGGTAAGTCCACATATCATCAGGACTTGGTTGTTCAGGGACAATACCTAAAGTGTCTAGATCCCACAAACGATGTACAGGTGGATCAGACTCAATATCTTCAGACATTTCTCTGAACTGTAGGGGTGACTGTTCCAAGCCTAGTCACGCCACTATTGCATTGTTATCTTGTTTGTTGGTTGACGCTGCCCTTTGTTGGAAAAGCACCGGTCCAGTAAGCAACTTGCCTCCAGCAGATGACAACAAATTCATTCCGTGTTGTCTGGTGCATCCAGTTATAAATTTATAATAATGGTCAGCGCCTATAAGTATACCAACATCTGTGAGGCAGTCAGAATTTATTTTGTAATCTGCTAGCCTCATGCGGTTTCGTTTAAGATACCTCGCAGTGCGAGCTAGTCCTGTGACCTGCAGGTCTGAAGGCAGTTTATCAACTACTACCGCTTGTATTGGACTAGTAGAAGATCCAAGTCTCACTAATACCTTGACTACTTGGTATTCACGAGGTCCACTATTAGTCAAGAACCCAGAAATGTTCAGTCTCACACTTTTGGCAGGTTTTAATTTTAACTGCTCCACTAATTGTTGCGTGATAAAGGTTTTCTGTGATCCCTGATCAAAGAGACCTCTAGTGTTGACTCTAGATTTCTTGTCTATTAGTTAAGTTGAGCTGTAGGCAGAGTGGTATTATTGCCTGCCTCAGTAGCAAGTACACTTATTTCCTGATGTACTTTGCAATATTGTACCGTGGTAGAATTCATAGAATTCTTCCCAGGTGTCACAGATTGGGTAGAAATTGTTCTACATAAGGCATAATGATGTACACCTTTGTGGCATCTACTGCATAACGTAGCTGCACAACACATTTACTGGGTTCATGAGAACCCATGCACTTGGTGCATCTGTGTAATCTTGAAGTTTTTTAATCCTGGTGTTAAAGTTAGGATAAACGTACATTTGTAGGTGAGATGTTCTTGATCGCAGAACAAGCACCTTCTCTCTCTGACTGAATTTGTCCTTTAGTAGACACATCAGTTGCAGTGTCAGAGGGAGATACAGTATAAGTACCTACACTACTACTCCCCTTTCCAGTGGATGGAGTAGTCTTAGGCTTAGATTTATTGGATTTATTCAAAGTCAATTTAGGTTTGACTGAGATGTCAATGTTAGGTAATTTAGACTCAGGTTTAATCTTATCATGAGTCTTCAACCTGTTAAATGTTATTCTCAGCCCTCGAATATTGGCTCGAGAGTGAGAAACTCAGTTTTAATGTGGAACAATTTCTGCTAAGATAATTTGAGGTAATTCCTCTGCAAAAGTAACTTGATTGACCATTCTGAAGCTGGTACATCAACTTTAGTACCTAAGGCCTTCACTAGAGACTCTGCTTCTAGCCTGAAGCTTTGAAGTGAGTCTGGTCTGTTACTTGGTGCATTCAGATCTAGCAATTGGTAATAAAGGTTAGCTATACTTAACTCCTGATTGCAATAATTCAACTTCAGCAGTTTGATAGCTTCCTCATAATTACTCTCAGTGAGAGCTAAGTTATTTATAACCTTTTAGCTTCCCCTTTGAGAAGACTAATCAGGTATGAAAATTTAGAAATTGGGTCAAGATAAGACCTGTTATAGGATATGAACTTCAAATGAAGTCCAAATGTGTCCCAATTTTCTTCATCCAGCCTGCAAATGTAGGTAAGTCTAAAGTAGGTAGACGAACCTCAGGTAATGATTACTGGATTGAGACATAGTAGAATTGTATTGGGTTGATGGTTTACTATACTGGATAGTACATCAAATTTATCTTGAGTCTC